>JAJLVH010000783.1:0-16041 GCA_030570155.1 Magnusiomyces magnusii
TTTCTTTACATGCTGCCGCATGTAAATCAATCAGCTTCAAATCGTCATCACACGAGATTTCAAATGAACCAAAAAACCCGTCATAAAACAATCCTGTAGAATTTCCAGTCATTGACCATACTCGTTTATACCGGGGATAGCGAATAAATCGTGTACCTGTAATGTCTGCAACACTTGTACTAGAAGACGATGTAGAATCTGTGGGGTACAAGTTGTTATTGCTATTGTAAAAGTCTGTACACCTTTCGTTGCAAACCGATCGCGACTGTTTCTTGCCTCTAGTTTTATTGTTTTTGGTATTTTCATTCTTGACTTCTTCTTCTTCTGTACTCTGCGGCATTGTCAAATCCGCAACTGGTTCTTTGGTTTTGATATCGGAACCAGCACCAATACTGTCCATCTTCATCAATACATCATCACTCAACCAATTCTTAATTCTCTGTTTTGCCCATCTCTTGTCTGTTTCCTTTTCAGCCAAACAAAGCCGTTGATAAGACATTTTTTAGATTTAGCAATTATTCTTGTGCTTGTATTGATATCGATATACGGGTATACAATGAAGTCAATTGGTAACAAGGGAAAATCCTGCTCTAGAATCCTTTGATTTAAATTCGCCAGTTACCATCACTTTTTCGTTGTCGTGCCACACTCAAACAACCGTTACAAACCCAATGTTGTTCTCGCTGGTGGATCAAAATATACAATTTCTACTTTCAATTGCGTTTACAAAAAATAAATAAAACATTAAATAATCAAAACTCAAACTTGTCTGCGGAAAACAGCATTCCTTCGCTCATTTTTTCTCTTTCTGCTCCAATCAAATACTGATCTTCCTGTTGCTGGTTCATTGTGCTATCAGTCGGCGTATCTGCCATTTCTAGATTGAGGTAACTTTCGTTGAATACGTTGGTGTTTGTAAGGCTCGTGTAAATATCAAACTCACTGTTGTTTGACGATTGATGGTGACTGAAAATGGTTGAAGGAACATCAGACAAGCCTGGCACTGACTTGATCAAGTCTTGATGATCAACTACTAGACCTGCTTGTAACGTCTTGTGTAATGGGTTACTGTTGTCATGGCTGCTGTTACTAATGCTGTCACCACCATCGCTGCTATGAATGTTTGAAATGTTGTGAGGATCAATCGAGTCAAAAGACGTACCATCAAACGAAGAATCTATAGACGATGTGCTTCCCAATGTATGGCAGTGTTTGTGTGAATGAGATGGTGGGTCTTGTTCTTGAATGGAGGCTAAAGACGGAATGGATAAGGTTGTAGACGTGCTTAATCCACGGCCCGATGTAGATGACGATGTCGACGATACCGAAGACGAAGACGATGATAAAGTCGTGGAAATTCCAAACTCAAGTCCAAATCCTAATCCGTTCAATTCACCCTGCTCTGTTTGTTGCGATGAACTATAAACGGAAGGCGATGCAGTTTCAAGAGGCGAAGAATGTGTCTTGTTGTTGTAACTTGCTCCATTCCCGTTAAAGTTTCTAGAATTTGTATTCATTGCTTCGTGTCCAAATTTAGAATTGTGTTGATCGTTGTTGTGAAATCTGCCTCCTCCATTGCTGCCACTTTTGGGCGGAGACTGGAATCCATGGGAATTCACTAGCGGCGTGGAATACATATATTCTGGAGACTTGGGTGTACCTTGCGCCGTTTTGTGATGGGTGTCAGACAAACTCTTGTCATTGTTGTCATTGTTTCGTATCCTAGTACTTTCTAAAGGCGACGTTTGATGTTTGAGCCCATCACCCCGTGGCGTCCGTTTTGAAGAAAGACTTGCCAATGCTGCAGGCGAGTTATCGCCATTTTCGGATGCTGCTGGAGTAGCAGGGTATTGATGATGGTGAGACAAAGGGGAAGACGATTCCGTTTTGGTTGGTTCGTGGGTGCAAGACGTATCAGCTTTATCCATATCGAAATCTTCATTGTTACACTCAAGATTTCGATCGATTTCCTGATGTTCTTGAGTTTTGCCAAAACTAACAGTCTTTCCGCCAACGCTGTTACGATTTGTCGTATCATCAATCATTAAAATATTGGAAGTTGCTTTTTTCTTTTCTTCTATTTCATCTCCTGTAGCATGGCTATCTTCGTCTTCATCACTTTCTTTTCTCAAAGCATCTACTGAATTATTCTTTAACCCGTTTTCACTCGTAACGCCTTCATTTTTAGACTTTGGTCGACCTCTTTTACCTGGAACCTTTTTTGGTTTTCCTGGAGTTTCAACTCCTCCCACACAAATCATTCGCTGTCTGTGTCGAGATAACGCGTCATGACGAGTAAATGATTGTCCACAAGGACAAACATGAGGCTTAACTGTAGCATGACACTTCATATGTCTTCTCAAATCGTGAGGCCGCACAAAAGTAGCGGGACACACGTCGCACGCGTAAGGCCGGTCGCATAAATGTGTTTGAATATGTGACCGCACATTGTATCGACGGCGGAAAATTTTTCCGCAGTCTTCAAATGTACATTCAAACTTTCCGTCCTTGTCAGGACCTTTGCAGTACTTGTCAACAGTTCCTGGAGGAAGCATAGACTTGCGGTGACCGGGACCGCCAGTTGCATGAGCAAGAGCAGAAGGACCAAAACGATTACCATTGTTTATGGCATTAAGATTGTTTGGGTCAGGAGCAGACCCACTAACGGTTGCACGCCGATCAGATTTATCCTTTGAAACAGGCGATGGTTGACGAGAGTCAGGCGGGAATTTAAACGAAGGATGTTCAAGGTTTAAATTGTTTGAGGGCAATGAAGCAGAAACTTTATGTCCTTTAACTTCTTGTTTAGGTGGTGAAGATGGAGCAAGTAAATTAGATGATGTAGTATTGTTGGAGTTCAATACAGCCTGACGGACGGAATTGGCCAAAATGGGATTATGCATTTCCAAAGTTTGCATAAACACCTGGTTATTGTAATTTCCATCAATAATGATTTTAGAAACAGTTTCTTCAAAAGAAGGAGTTTGATAAATTGGAATCTGGCTGTATTGATAACCCAAATCGGGTAAAGTTTGAGGCGAGCAAGAAGAAGAAGAAGATGATGATGATGAATTCATTGGAAGTGGTATAGGAGGAACAGCTATTGTAACAGCCGGAGGTGCAGGCACCAAAGGCGGAGACAAGGCTTTAGGGCGTATCGTAGAATTTAAAAGTTCATCTCCAGCACTCAATGGAGATTGATGAAAAGGAGAATGGCGGTGTGGTGATTGACTTCTTTGGGGAGAAAGAGAGCCATCGGAATAAAATGCTTGTTGATAATTAGGGGCAAGTTGAGGAACAAATTGTAGTTGAGAGGGAGGTTGCATATTTGTGTAAGACAACGGCATAGGCATGAGGATAGATTGACCTGAAGATACAGGGGAACTTTGAAGAGACCGAAGGTAGGAACCAGGATCTCCAAGATAAACAGGAGAAGGAACAGTTGATGGAGACTCTGGAGGAGCAAAAGCATAAGGAGACGCGTAAATTAAAGAAGATTGAGATTGAGAGCGAGAATGAGAATGATGGTCACCAACACGAGGAGTAGAAGGAGGGCCAGAGTTTAAATACATTTCAGTATTGATAGCCGCAGCCATAGCAGCTTGAGCAGCCGCAGAAGTAGAAGAAACGGAACCACCGTGTTTAGCACGACGATGTTTAGAAGGGCTATTTGGGCCAGTAGAAACTGAAGAACGGGTGGGACTTCTAGAAGCATTTGATTTGATAATTTTTGATGGAGAAGGAGGAGGTTGAGGAACAGCAAAAGGGGGAGGAGCTGAAACGGAAATGTCGACTGAAATCGGAGGAGCAGCTAATTGAGGCTGAGGTTGTAATAAAGGAGGAGGTTGTTGTAAAGCTGGAGTTAAGCGAAGAGGAGAAGGAGCAAAGGTTCCAAGAACAGGAGGATGATGTCGTGGAGAAGAAGAAGGGTTTAAATTTCTTACGGGAGAAACAGAACGAGAGCGTGATACAGGAGAAGAAGCACGCGATGATTCTAAAGTGATTGTTGAATCTGAAGAGGCTATAGAACAAGCAGAAGAGCGAATAGGAGAAGGGCCTCGAATAGGGGAATGAAGAAGAGATCTAAAATCATAAGTGCCAGGTGATAGTTGAGGAGAAGAAGATAATGGACCGGGACTAGTGTTGATTGGGGTAGTAGAGAATGAAGAGGAAGGATGAGATAATTGAGGTTGAAAACGATCAAATAAAATATTTTTAGAAGAGTCTGAACGACTTGATAGAGGTTGACGAGAATTTGAAGAATTTTTGGGGGGAACTTTAAAAACGGAATTAGAAGAAAAATTTTCAACATCATTGTCGTCAAAGTCATTATTTTTCATTTCGACATCGGAAGAAAGAAAGGTTGAATCTTCATGAAACGAAAAAACTGCAGGGGATCGAGGAGGTTTAGGATAGCGCTTTGAAGGAAAAGCAAAAAGGTCATTATCGTCATCATTATTTGAATAATCATTAACTAATAGAGATTTTGGAGTTATGGAGTGGAATAGTTGTTGAGGAAGGATTTCTTCATTTTTAAAAGCCAACGGTTTCTGAAGAGTGTTGTTGTTGTTGTTGTTGTTGTTATCATCGAATTGAATAGCCGAATGAGAAAAATCATCGAAATAAGAATCGAAATCCAAATCTTGAGATTTTGAGTCTAAAGAATCGGAAAAAGACCAAGAAGAAATGTCCATTGATGAGGAAGAAGGCGGTGGGGATTTCAAATTGGACATTGTTGAGGATGTAAACAGAGGAAAGTGGAGTGGGGTGTAGAAGGAAGAAAGAAAAAAAGATTTTTTTTGCGATTAAAAACAGCAACTATGGATTACATAAGCAAAAAAGATGAGATTTTTGACAAGGCGCACAACAAAGAGTCAAAAGGTTATTAGCTCGGTAGTCTGGCCGGTCTTGATGCCGACGTCGGAGACCAGTGGGGTTATATCGGGAGACGGAGTAGATAGTTTCGTGGTGGTCGTCGTGTTGGTGCTTGGGTACCAGCCAATCGAAACGTGCGGTAACGACATTGGCAAAGGAGGCTGGCCGAAAGAAGCCACGGCCTCGTTCAGCTGGGTTATTAGCTTAGTTACCTGGCAGAGTTAGTTGTTGGTTCAGTAACCGAGTGCTTAGTAATACGTACTGTGGCCTGTGAGTCAGCACTCAAGGCCAACACAAGGAATGTTTTGGTTTTTGTGTCGTTTGGCACCAGCCAAAGCGAACCGAAGCTGAGTCTGAGCTTGCTGCTGGCGTGGCGGCTTTGGACGGTTTGTTTTGTTTTGGTTTTGAAGGCTTCGAGTTGCTGGGTTGGTATCATTAGAGTCGAAGTCAGGCTGATATGCAAAGACTGCTGGTTGTTGAATTGCGAGTACAGCAATGTGTGGATCTTTTGGTTGAGTTCAGTTTCTACTTTGGCAATGGTCTCTGACAAAGCTACGGCCTGGGGTTTCAGCGGCATCCAGTCTATGAATACATGACTGGGCCACGAGCCCTGAACGTGTTGAACCGACCGAACGCTGCCATCGTGGAAAGCGGGTGCCAACGCGGGTTTGGACTTGTACAATTGAAGAAACGAAGCCGGCGGCGCTATCCCGGTTGCTACGTCAGCAGTCGCGGTTACCGACTCGGTGTCTGACTCCGAGTCCGAGTACTCGACCAGCGACATTTTTGGATTTTGACGAGATTTTTGACGCTGGCGCCGGTTGTTTTGTTCGCCACCACGTGTTACACTAGTTGTGACAGCCGGTGTAACACGCGTTCCAGCCTATCAACGCGTCTCGTTTATAAACAGTGTTATTGCACCTCCTGTCACTTTCTAGATCCGCGCGTATTTGGCCTCGTCTCTTGACATAAAAAAGCTCGATTTTTTCTTTTTCAACCTTTTCCTTCCACCTTTTTTTGTTTTTTTTGTAGGAAAAACCGCCAATTTCTTCTGTTCCGTTTTCAAAAATGCTTCGATCTTCTGCTTCAAAGCTTTCTATCCAGCGTGTTGCTGCCGCTGCTTCTTCAAAAGTTGCTGCTGCTCGTTTTGTTGCTGCTCCTAGATTTCTTTCTTCCGTAGCTTCAAAAAGCTCGGTTTGGACTTTAAGGTGAGTTTATCCACTCAATGTTTGTTGTTGTATTCAATACCTTTCGATCCAAAAACAAAATCCTTTGAATTCGCATGGTTTTGTTTTCGCTCAACTTTTGTATTCCATCAAATCACAAGTCTCCATTTCAATCCCCCCCCACCAAAATGCAGCCACTCATCTTTCTACTTTCTCTAAAATTTTCAATTGATTTCGTCATCTAACTGTTTATTATATTTTTAGACCTACTCCTATTCCTAAATTCTCTCCAATCCAGCTCAGATCTTATGCCGTCGTCAACGTTCCTGAAATGGCTGAATCCATTACTGAAGGTACCCTCAAATCTTTTGAAAAGAGCGTTGGTGATTACGTAGAACAAGACGAAGAAGTTGCCACCATTGAAACTGACAAAATTGATGTTTCCGTAAATGCTCCTTTTGCTGGTACTATCACCAAGCTCCTTGCTAATCCTGAAGATACCGTTACCGTTGGCCAACCCCTCTTTGATCTCGAAGAAGGTGGTGCCCCTAAGGAAGATGCAAAGAAGGAAGAGCCAAAGCAAGAAGCTGCTGAGCCAAAGAAGGAAGAGCCAAAGAAGGAAGAACCAAAGAAGGAAGAGCCCAAGAAAGAAGCTGCTCCTAAGAAAGAATCTGCTCCTAAGAAGGAATCTGCTCCCAAGAAGGACACTCCTCCTGCTGCTCCTGCAGTTCCCGGTTCTCGTGAAGAGCACCGTGTTAAGATGAACCGTATGCGTCTTCGCATTGCTCAGCGTTTGAAGGAGGCTCAAAACACTGCTGCTTCTCTTACTACCTTTAACGAAGTTGACATGTCCAGTCTTATGGAAATGCGCAAGCTTTACAAGGACGAAATTATCAAGAAGGATGGCATCAAGTTTGGTTTCATGGGTGCTTTCAGTAAGGCTGCTTGCCTTGCCATGAAGGACATTCCTGCTGTCAATGCTGCTATTGAAAACAATGATACCATTGTTTACCGTGATTACGTCGATATCTCCATTGCTGTTGCCACTCCCAAGGGTCTTGTTACCCCCGTTGTCCGCAACACTGAATCTCTTGACGTTGTCGGCATTGAAAAGGCTATCCACGATCTTGGCGTCAAGGCCCGTGATAACAAGCTTTCTCTCGAAGATATGGCTGGTGGTACCTTTACCATTTCCAATGGTGGCGTTTTTGGTTCTCTTTACGGAACTCCCATCATTAATATGCCTCAAACTGCTGTCCTTGGTCTCCACGGTGTTAAGGAACGTGCTGTTGTTGTTAACGGCCAGGTTGTCTCTAGACCCATGATGTACCTTGCTCTTACTTACGATCACAGAGTTTTGGATGGCAGAGAAGCTGTTACTTTCCTCAAGACTGTTAAGGAACTTATCGAAGATCCCAGAAAGATGCTTCTTTATTAGACGAAATAAGGATTTACAATTAAATTGTTTTTTATTTCTTTTCCTAAACCATTTCTTAATACCTATGTGTCTATTCTCTAAATATTCTTGCAAAAAATATTTTTAATACAAATTTCAATAACAAAAAAAAAAAAAAAAATTAATTATAGTCGTTATCAACAACAGTAAAAGGACCTTGATATTCTTGTTTAGTAACGATACCATATTTGATCAAGTCACCCCAGAACAATTGTAATTTTTCTTTAGAATAGGCCACATAATCAAACAAATCTTCCTCTTCTTCAGGTGCGTTATCGTCGTCGCTATCATTACTACTACTACCCTTTTCTCCTTCAAACACATAACCTTCGTTTCCGTCTTTTTCTTGGCGCACCTTTTCGTCCAGATTAGAATCAACCGTAGCTTGCACAAGTCCCCAAATGGCCCAATGAGCACTCACAATAGGACGCCATGCCATGGCTTCTTTTTCCAAATACTCAATTTCGTTGTCAATGGCGGAATCGTCAAAATAGTCCAAAGTATCTTGATTGCCATCGCTTTTTGCAGCTTGGTCAAGATTCAATGACGAGATTTCTAATGACGAAGCAGACGACAAAAGAGAGAAAGAAGGATGCCGAGAGGCTGCCAAAACCGGAGACGAGTTGGCGGTTGAAGACATGCTGCGAGTGGTGTATCCGTGCTCAACGTAGCCTTCAATCATGTTTCGGCGCTGTTTGGCGTTGGGAAACATGTTTGTGTGGATTTTCCATGGCTGGGATTCGTCGTGGTAATCAGACATCCATTCGCAGAAATGGTTGCTGATGTCGAACCCACGCACGTTGGCGCCAGAGTACTCGAAATCAATCACAACGATCTGGCGATGCTCGAATGCAGGCGACAACAAAGGGCTTCCAGGTGGCGGCAAGACTCTTAAAAGATTGCCGTATTGTGTGTCGTTATGTGCAAAAACCAAATCTTTTTTAATGATTTCTTGTCCAATTCTGCAAGCCTCTTCGTCATTAACTTGTACAACTTGTTTAGCTTGTTTGCCTGTTTCGACCGCGTTGAACGCATCATTGATATTTCCAGTCTTTTTGATGGTTGCATATTGGCATTCAAGCCATTTTTGATACTTTGTAATTGCGTTTTGAAACTCTTCATAGGTATCGACTCCCAAAATGTCTCCAAGAACATTTACTTTTTTATCGCCTGTTTGCTTGTTGTTCTTGTTAATAAACTCCTCGAGTTGTTTCATCTTTTCTTGGGCAGGACCTGCCCATTTCCTGATAGATTCCAAAGACTCTGGCCCTCTAGCTCTTTCGCGCTTTTCGTCCAATTTGATCAAATCGTGGAGCTCACGCATACGTTTTGCAATCTGAATGGAAACCTCGGGATCTCTCAGCTCCTCTTTTGTGAGCGCCTTGGCTTCAAGAAACTGCTCAAATCTGCCATTCGCAAACGTTCCAAGCAACTTGGGTCCAATGTGTCGCTTAGAAAGCCGGGCCAACACGTTCAACTCCGAAGCACGATCAATCAAGTTTTCAACATGTGGTCCGTAAATTCTAAGAAGAAGCTTGGGCGGAAGTTTGACGTGTGCAGAATGTTTGGTTGACGACGAGCCGTGATACACTCCACCCTCATTGCTAAAACTGTTTGATCTGCTATGATACGCATCATGAGGTCCAGCTCCAATATCAGATAAATTACTGCTGCTGCTATTGGTATTTTCGCCCTTGCCCTTTGCTTTTTTGTCTTCAAAACTTCCAAATCTAACCTGCTGCCCTGTTTTTTGATCAACACCTCCAATAACTGTTGCATTTTGCGAAACCTTGATGATATCCTTGATATATGGTGGTGGAGCCACACAGTACACTGCATTTGTCAACGCGCCAGACATTCGTTCGACAACAATGTCTCTCGCCATCTCGGGTGTCACATACTGTTTCCATAACTTGTGGAGTTTTAATCGATGAATGGTCTTCAGCACGTCTTGCTTGAAATAGTCAGTCGGAAGTCGGTTGTCAAGATAAATAGAAGTGCTGGGCAGTTTGTATGAGGAAATGGCCTGGATTTTTGGAGATGGCGCCGTTATGTTGGCACCGTTTTGGGCATTGCTGAAAGATGTCATTATAAAAGTGCTGCCGCTATTGCGTCGTTCGTCAAGTATTGCAAAAGAAGGCTTATGTTCCAACAAAAAGGCCCGAATTTATATTGTTTTTTCGCTGTTTTGGCATGTGAAAAACCGGCAGCACATGACCAAAGCCCAACAAAACGTCACGCTCCGCGTTGGCGTCAGTGATTCACGCCGGTTGCTTGTTTGCTCCTTCGCTTTTGGTCCACTCGCGTGCCCAGCTGCGCATTTTCAGCCAATCACGGCAAAGAATCCAATTAGGGTAAATACACATCTACACGCAATTATAGCATCGGCAACTGCCCCAGACCTAATCCTGCCCATTTCCACTCTTTTGCGCATTCGACTGACGTCCCTTGTATTCGCCGCCTTGTTGCGCATTTGGAAAATACCCCGGATTAAACACCATTCCTCCATACGGTCCCATCATTGGCACATTGCTTCCATGGCGAGGATAATAATTGGGATAACTACCATTAAAATAATAAGTCATGTCCTTGTTACCCATACCAACAGCACCACCATCAATCGAGGTGCCTGCGCTGCTTCCGTCACCACTCAAATAGTTTCCACTTCCTGGACCAGAGCTTGAACTCATCATGCCTCCACTCATTGGACTGTCTTCAGAGCCAAAGCTGTAATTTCCTCCCAACAATGGACTACCAGCACCATTTTGCATATTCATTTGCTGAAAATACCCAAATGGCATGTTAAATCCTCCCCCAAATCCACGTCCTCCCATCATTGAATAGTAATTCACGCCATTAAAACCAGTACCGGGATTCATACCAAATGTGTTGAATTGATGGGGTGTAGGCGAATAAAATTGATTAGCAGAAAAGTTACGAGGATGGGGAGGTGGAGACAATACAGAATTACCAGAGCTTCTATCAACGCGTTGTCGGTACACGGGGTATTGGGGTGTTTTGTGATAAGTTGCATTGTTGGTATTGGGCGGTGCAGCCGAAGGAACACGAGGATCAGGCTTTTTAATTGCATCGTCACCTTCAAACGACACAACGACAAGCCGATGTTCAACTTCAATTTTAGCACCATCCATTATAGAACCATTTTCTTGCAAGGTAGCCTCCCGAGCATTCAATTCATGTTCATACTTGACACACGCATAATTAGACTTGTCGAAAATATCAACAATTGAGATATCTTTAATATGACCATAAACAGAAAATCGATCATAAATCTGCTGTTCATTCACATCGTCAGCCAAATTCCTAATTGAAATAGTTCTAGAGTCCAACTTGTTGAGATCAAGCATAGAATCGACATTCTGACACCAAGTCACATTCCATTTCTAATTAAAAGTTAGATATTAACCAAGCAATCGGAAAACAACAAATACATACAGAGTTAAATGTTTCGTCCTAAAAATGCAAACACCAAAGTTAGTTCTAGTAATACAAAAATAAGCAAGTATTCAAACATACGTTAAAAGCTTCAATAGCATCATTTCGAAAAGCAAACTTGACAAGCCATTCATTAGCTTCAAATTCATAAGCATTTGGAAGATTGGTATCACGAGCTTCGACAAAATCTTCAACTTGGCCAAAACCTTCAACCATAGCCTTAGTATCTTCCGCAGAAATATCAACTTTAGGAGAAATAAAAATAGTTCTATTAACTCTGGCTCGTTCACATCTTAAAGGTCGTCTATTTAAAATGTACCCATGAGCCTTTTTCAGAGCATTCTTAGCTTCGTCAACAGTTTCAAATTGAACAAATGCATATGGTCGATTCTTGTTATCCTTCAAAACCTTAATATCAGGATAGCACCCGCAAATCTAAAATCAATGTGTTAATTAAGCAATCAATTGAAATTTCCAATTAATATACAAACCTTTAAAAACAGAGTTTGGAGAGAATCTTTATGCTCATTTTGCGGAATTCCATTGACAAGACTAAAGTTTAAATTAGATAAGATTAGTATTGTGCATGTTTGAAAAAGAGAACGAAAAGGCTCCGCCCCGCTATATTTCCACATTAGGAAGCGTACGATTAACAACTATCCAAAGGGTCAATGCTCAAAAAAAAAAAAAAAAAAAAAGACACAAACCTTGCGACAAAGATACAAGCAGCGGGATATTTAATCAAGCAGTTGGAATCACCAAATTCTTCAGTTTTTTCATGGCGCTTGTGTCCATAAGAACTAGATCGGGGTTTAACATAGTTATTGTGCGTATGATTATTGTCAGCACGGTTTTGCCAACTTTTGGGATTCAACACGGATTTTGAGCGGGAAACAAAAGGCTTTGAAGTAGGTCTAAACCGATTGGTATAATTAGATGAATTGTTGTAATTTTTGTAATCACTCATTGCACCAGGATTTTTAGAAACTGTAGCAGCAGAGCCGTGAGAAGCCAATGATCCAGAGGAAGACAAAGGAGCAGTAGAATTAGAAGTAGCTGAAGAAGCTGAATCAGGAGCACAATTCAATGATGCTAAAGCTTCGACTAAAAAGTGTTAATAAATACAAAAATAAAAAAATCAATTGATCAAATGCAAACACAAAAAAAGAGAAATCACAAAGGTTTTAGTGCGTATTAAAAAAAATATTACTACAAAAATAATATTATTAAAAAATGAGCTCACACTAAATTAAAATTCAAAATATATATCAATTCTTTAATATAAAATTGGCAACTATTCTTGATAATAAGAGAGAAAAGCAGAATTTGATTTGCAATTAATCAATCAATGTATTAAAAAAACTTCTTCAAACACATACACTTATTGCTACCCAAATGATTCAATTGCGGGTTAGCCATAATGTTGAAATAATAGGCAAGTGATATTAAATAAAAATATAAATAGAAAAAAAAAACAATAGATTATAATCGATTGGTATGCAAAAATACGCGATAATTCCAGTGATTAGCAAGATAGAGCAATAAGGATGCGATACAAGCAAAAATATTCAGAAATTACAGCGAAACCAGAAGTAATAAAAAAAACAAATAGTCTAGTATGAATGGTAAAAAGAGAAAAAGGTTAAGGTGGAAGAGTTGGAATATTTATATAAAAAAGTAACAATTGAAGTATTAAAAAAAATGCACAACAGCTGAGATGTGATGGTCATTTGAATAGACAATCACAAACTAAAAGTTACTATTTCAACACACAAGAGGCGTTTACAAATATTTCAGAAATAGCAGCAGCTATTGTTTGTTAAATAGACTGTTGACTGGCTTTAGTCATTAGCTGGTTTTGTTATTAGAGCCTAGTTCTAATATACGAGTGTAAGGCTGACAACTAGATGTAATTAGTGGTACTTTTGTTAATCAACGGAAATTGACTGAGAATCGCCAGGACCGAATAGAAAAGACTGGATTTGATTTATAATCTGCAAACTCAACAAGTGTCGATAGCCATGACCAAAAAAATATCAGGCTGTTTATAAACCTTTCGGTCTAATTCTTCACTCCTTGTTTCTATAAATATATGTTTGTATTGACTTAGTTTAAACCCCGTCTATACTTGTACCTCTACTGCTCCTTTAAACATCGCCACTTTTAAACATTGGAGTAAATGCAATTCTGACTGTCACCCTGAGTTATGAAGATATCTGTGCATCGATAACTGCTGCCGGCTCATTTCAAATTAATTGCTGAAAGCACAAGTGTTGAAAATGGAATTTTTATTTTTATTTTAAATTCTTTAACTGCTGGTCTTTACAAGCCTTCTCGTTCTCCTGAAAAACGTATCAATAACTTTCAGCTTGAAATTTCCAATATCGAAAACAAGGCTACAAAATTAGGGTGGTTATTTAAGAGTATCATTTAATAGCATGTGTCGATATACATACATATCGGTTATTGATGATTGTTTGAACTTCATACAAAAAAACATATTGTATCAATTTAGACCCTGTATATTTTTGACACTCAAATTTGTATTTTCTAGAAAGTACACTTTCTGGAACCTCATCTCCAGGTTTTAATTAAAGTGGAAATTAAAAATTATAATACAATAGTATCAAACTATTATAGAAAACCGACATTAATGAATAAATGATAAGAAATTGCGATATCGGCGTTGATTGTATTTAATTATTAATGTTTTTTTCTTTTTTGAATAACTCAAAAGCCGATCACGCTTATCCCCGGTTACTTTACCGACAATAGCCGTTCCTTATTTTGACTTATAGTTGCAATTAAAAAGGTTTTAAAAAAAAACAAGATAGAAAAGCAATGACTGAACCTTCAAATAGTCATTCATTCAGATTTACAATTGTTTTCAACAAAAAAAAATCAAAATTTCATCTATTTAAACAATTCCAATTCTTCAACAATCTCAATTTTTTTTTTCATCATCAAATTAACCATTCTACCATGTCTTTCTCTGCAAACGATACTATTATTACTAAAACATCTTCTCCCAAACAATTTGCTTCTGTTGAAGAGCTTGCTCCCAACAGTCCTACTGACCATATGGTCGAAATTGATTGGGATTGTGATAATGGTTGGTCTGTTCCACAAATCAAACCTTACACTACATTAAACCTTGATCCTACTGCTTCTACTCTTCATTACGCAACTCAATGTTTTGAGGGACTTAAACTTTACCGTTCAACCGGCGGAGAATCACTCCGTTTAATTCGTCCCATTCTTAACTGTGAACGTCTTTTAAATAGCGTTACTCGTGCTTGTCTTCCATCTTTTGATCCTGAAGAATTGCTCAAAGTGATTGAAAAATTTGTCGCCATTGATGGGCGTTTTGTAGGTCCTGGAAAGTTTTCTTACTTACGTCCATTTGCTATTGGCACAAACCCAGGATTAGGAGTAAGAATTCCGACATCTGCCAAGATTTGTGTTGTCATGCTGATGATGCCACCCATTACTACCAAAAAGGCGTTAAAGTTGGAAACCTCTAGCTCTAATGAAATTAGAGCTTGGCCTGGTGGATTTGGAGCGTCTAAACTTGGCGCCAATTATGGACCTACACTGTTGAAATCTACAGAAGCTGCTGAAAAAGGATATGATCAAGTGCTGTGGCTTTTTGGAGAAAACCAGATTGTTACTGAAGCAGGATCGGCAAACTTTTTTGTGGTATGGAAATCCCCAGATAATGAAAATGTTACTGAAATTGTGACTTGCTCATTAGATTTGGGACTGATCCTTCCTGGAATCAATCGAAGAAATGCTTTAGAGTATCTACGAAAAAAGCATGAATCAAGCGATTCAAAGAATTCAACCGATAATAGCTTCAAAGTGATTGAAAAAGAACTTCATTTAAGCGAGATTATTCAAGCAAAAAAAGAAAACAGACTTGTTGAAGCTTTTGCTATTGGAACTGCAGTTTTTGTGACACCTGTTGAAGAAATCTTGTTACCTGACCAATCTACTGTTTCTATTCCTGTTCCTGAAGAGGGTATTGCGACCGAGCTAAAAACGCTTTTTAGAAAGTTGCGATTTGGAGAGTATGAAAAGCCAAATGACTGGGTCGTTGAAGTGAAGGAATAGATCATGATTGGCTTAAATTTTTACAAATATTTACAGAGACACTTAATCTGCAGCCAGCTTGAAGTTAACTAACCAATCCAAAAAACAAAAAATCTCAAGCCTTCAAGACGTAGACCCTTGTCCGATTTATAAAAATCAATAAAAAAATTAATTTAATAAAGACTGATACTTGGTTAAACAGAAAAATAATTGTAAAAGTTTATAAAATGGTTTTTTGTTTCTTTTTTTTTTTAACTCTTTCAATTTTTTAAATTTACATTTACAAATAACCAAACAATGGAACCAAGTCATCAACTAGCCAATAATAACAGCTCAAACCAGCAAGCCAATGCTATGGCTACACTTAAACTACGCCGTCTTACCAATTTAACAGCAAGACTACAAACCGAACTCAACTATGACCGAATCCCGGCGTCCCAAGCTTGTGAAGCGCTACTCCGTTTCATGCAAAACCAACATCAAGACGCTGCACTCAAAGATTATTTAGTTCCTGAAGTATACGGGCCCAAACCTGCGTTTGATAGTTTCAACAACAACAACCACGGCGCTGTGGACGGATATGATACTAATGGCTACAACTCGAAAAACAAAACTGGAATGACCGTTAACGAAATCAATTACTTTTTTGAAGACAATGACAAAATGTCGCCCAAATCTCCAACTTCAATCACAATACAGTCA
Organism: Magnusiomyces magnusii; assembly: GCA_030570155.1. Taxonomy (NCBI): domain Eukaryota; kingdom Fungi; phylum Ascomycota; class Dipodascomycetes; order Dipodascales; family Dipodascaceae; genus Magnusiomyces; species Magnusiomyces magnusii. Next base: position 15,748 of record JAJLVH010000783.1, read on the forward strand.
AGTGGCGGCACGTGCTGCGTGATCTCATAGATATTTTTCGGGTGTTTAAGTTGTCGCTGCTGAGAATCGAACCAGCTACCATTTATATTTTTTCATGACCATGTTACGTAAGCATTATCCAACCACATTGCTCTTTTTATCTTTCAGTTAAGGGTTGCCAATCCTCCAACCATGTCTCTCCATTTGTTATCAGCAGTCAAAGATGCAAAATGTAATCTTCTGACTGGCCAATTTAATCTCCCCTTGATTTATTTTTGACAGTGCTTAAATAAATAAATATAAATAAATATACAA
>JAJLVH010000784.1:0-16032 GCA_030570155.1 Magnusiomyces magnusii
AAAACGAAACAACTGAATTTCTTTTGCCTTCAGAAAACGAATTGCGTTTATTTTTAAAAGTCGAATCTTCTTGATTTCCCAATACAAACGAGGGAGAATGTGTGTTGGAAAGAATAGTTCCTGTTCTTGTAGACATCAGTGGACTATAAACAGAACTGTTGTTGCTTGATCGAGTGGGCTGGCCGGTAGAATGAGAATTCAAGATTGGTGGTCTAGTTCCGGTTTTGTCTGGAACGAAAATGGCATTATTGGTTAGAGTAGGAACCTCTGGTGCGGATGGTGCGCGTTGTAAATGAGCAGGAAATCCAATTGAAGGGGTATTGACAGTGTTGTAGCTGTTGAAAACAGATAGATCATGATGAGCAGCAAATGGGGATTGTAGAGGCTTAAGTACTTGACCATTTTTGAGAAATGGGTCGTCTGCAAAACCAGGATTAGAAATCTCGAGACGAGTTTCGGTATTGGAAGCCAATGGGATTTTTAAAGGAATCTTTGGAGGAAGTTTTGGAGGTTTTTGACGGTTTGGAATCGAATTATTGATATCTGAAGAATTGACTCCATAAGAATTGTAATTAGAGGAACCATTTATTCCACTAAAGTAACTGCTATTGGTTGTATCAGAGCTTGTGTTACTTCGAACACTACTTGATCGTGTAGTACTAGTAGTGCCAGAACTTTTGATACTCAATTGATGCTGGACTGAAGCCCGAGGAACCATAGCAGAATTAACGGCTGGATAATAATTAGGATTCTGATTGTAAGCCTGATGATAATAATGGTCATTAGATTGATAATTATTAAAAGTCGGACTAGGAGATTGGGTATGTTTCCAAGGATCGTAGTTTGCAATTCCGAACCCGTCTTGAGGACTCGAATCACTCAAAATCGAGTCTTTGCTATCTGTTCTAGAATGATATGTAGGATCACTAAAAACCGGCGAAGATGGAGTGGCTGTTTTGATCGAAGAAGCAGAGCCAGTTGGAGCCAAAGGCGGATACAAAGAAGAAGAGCCTAACATTTCTGGGCACTGTAATGGTTCTGATAACAAAGATGCATAATGTTTAGTAGGAGTTCCGGTTAAAGAATCAGGAATTCCAGGGAAAGCGTAGGATGTTGTGCGTAATGTAGGGCTTGGTGTTTCTGAATAAGAATTGGTTGAATCAATTGGATAATAGCTTTGATCCGATGTAGAAAGCGGAACAGGGTCGATATCAGGATAAGGTAATGAAGTGGGTTTATTCATGGTATCAAGACTATTTGCCATAGAAGCTGGTATTGTTTTCTGAAAAGTATCAGAAAGAGATTGAATAGTTGGAGAATCCAATAAAGCTTTGGTATCTGAAATGTCACCAAGTTTGGACGCCAATTCAGCAACACTAAATTAAAAATTGATAGTATTATGCGTTAGTTTGAGAATCAAAAAAGTGGATTTTAAATCAATTATAGCCAAACAAAATTGTCTTTGACGATTGAGAGTTGACTCGACAATTTTGAAATCAACTTGGTATCCTGTATCAAACCAAACAAAAAAGGAATACGAGTAATACTAGTGATGATAAAAACTTACTCATCTAAATAAGAATCGTGCGCATCGTTTGTTTGTATATAGACGGAATGAGATCGTGCTATAGATGTCCGTGGCTGCGCGATTCGATCTCGTGTAGGCTGGGTTTGTTGTGATAGTTGCGATACTTGTGATGCTGGCTGGGCTGATGGCTGAGATGGCTGTGTTGGCAACGATTCGAAATGGCTGGCGTTTCCAAATGAATTATTATACAAACTGTTATTAAACGAGTTGCCACTAAACGAATTGGCTTGTTTTAATGGACTGACTGCGTCGGTTGACGATGAATAGTGTTGACGAGCAGAAGAATTGCCATTCAGCATGCTGTCACTTCCAACATTATGACTATACAGCGTAAATCCATTACTGGTATTGTCACCACCAAAAGCAGCCACAGGCAACGATTCGACTCTGACTGGCTTTCGGGGTATATGGTGCTTACCATTCGGCTGATGGAACGGTTGGGAATCCATAGAAACTTGACGTATCGACGGTACTAACACGAATTGGCAGTATTAATTGAATCAATGCGCCTTTTTGGTATATATAAGGTGTATCTCGCTCGCAAGACCAAAAAACAAAAAACAAAAAAAAAATAAAAATACTCAAAACAAAAAATTCCAGAATCGGTTCTTCAACCATTGGAATCCAAGCAACAATCCATTACTTGAATACAATTCCAATCAAACAACAGTCGTAATAATAATATTTTTTTTTTTTACACTAGCGTACGCACCAAATTGCGTCATAGCCTTCACGTGCTTGTGTTGCTGATTCCGCTGGCGCGCCAAACCAAAATGTGCGGTGGTTACAGAATATGTAACACTCTCAAACCAGTGTTGCAACTATTAGGGTTCATTTGTAAACTTATTGGCCAATCACGTCTCAGGAAACCGTGTGTTAATAGTCAAAAAAAAAAAAAAAAATAAATAAATTAATAATTAATAAATAAATAGTGAATAAATAAAAAATACAGCATTCATAGCCCCGACAAGCTACTGCTGTCGTCATCGCACACAAGCTCGTTTCTAACTAATTCAAACAACAATTGTCTTCCTGGATACTTGGGATGCGCCATCGCAATCATAATCTCTTGTCCCGTCTTGGCTGATCGTCTTGTATTGGCCACAACCAGTCGAATATGTTTGCCTGTGATTACTTGTTTTAGTGGACACAATGTGTTTGAAGATACAATGCTGGGTGGCGAAACGGATGGTGATAAATTGGAATTGGTCGTCTTTGAGTTCTTTGGTGTTTTTGGTGTTTTTGGTATATCTGTGTTAATGTCATTTGAACTCTTTTTGACAAACATCGAAGTCACTTTGTTTCCTCTTTTAGTGCCTGGCTGTAACGGCAATGGATTAATGCTGTTATTTGCCAATAAACTTTCGACATTGAAATCCAATTGTCGAATTTCAACCAATTCGTCAGAAACTGCAACAAGATATGGATACGAAACCACTGCATATTTTACTTTTACAAGAAAATTGATAACAACTGGTAATGCCATATTTCCCAATTTGTCAACAAAAATTGCTATTTGATCATAAACAAGAAGAATGGTATTGTCTGAAATCATGAATGATCCAATAGGTTTGCTTGCTTCTAATTTGCGTTTGAATGCTTCAATTGCCGATGAACTGCTCATCATATTGGTGCTGCCATTGATGTTACTACTACTGTTAGACGAACGTGTAGGACTGGCTGATGTAGATTTAGACGATTCGTATGGAGTACCCAGCCCTGTACTTGCAATGGACCCTCCACGCTGTAATGCTGGCGCAATAGATGCTGGATCTGGAACTGTTCTAGGATGCTTATATGACATCGCCATCAACTCAAATCCACGCGAACTATGAACAAAGAATGTAGATGAAAATAATGTGACTCCAAACGAATCTGATGACAGCGTCACATTGTCATAATCTCTAAAATATTCAGTTGACGTTGTTCCAACATTAACTTTAGATTTCGTTGAAGCTTGCAACATTTCTTCAGACACTTTTGTTCCTTTTTTGTTTGCAACGCCACTCAAAAATCCTCCAAAACCACTATTGTAATTGTTACTACCGTGTTTTTGATCATTTTGGTTTGCATAATGATTGTTGTGATGAAACCCAGCAGTTGATGCAAATCCATAATGACTTCGAGACATGCTTTTTTTTCTCAATTCCGGCGCGGCCGAAACAAATTGAGACCGTCTTTTTTGAGACCCTTTTTCTTTCACTGGCTCAACAACTTCAATTGTAGTAGACCGTTTCAACGTTTCCTTGACATCTTTTTTACGATAAAACAATAGCTCACGACGCTTCTCATCAGTGTTATTAAAAATTGAACTTGATGAAGACAATCCAGTCGTCATGTATCCTGTTGCAAAAAAAGAAACTTCACGGCTTCGAGAAATTGCATACCCAGTCAACGCCGGGTCTCGAGGTTTTCTGTTTTGGTTTTGGACAATTGAAAGAACTTGGTCTAAATGATACCAAACAAGAGTTTTGTCTGCCAAGACTAGCAACACATTATATTCAGTCAAAATTTCGAGTTGCGTCACTTTTGTCAAATCCAAACAGCGAATCCATTGAGGAGCTGCCCAAGTCGTCATGTCATCGTCGTTGTCTTCGGTACACTCAGCATCAATATTTTCGGCTGAATAGAAATTAGGGTGGATATCCTCATTGCTGGTATACAAATTATGTGGCTGATTCACTGGTAATTGACCAGGCGACAATTTGGTTTGTTTGCTTTGATTTCTTTTTTTACTTCTTGATCTCTTTTTCAATTTATCAATAGCAGCAGATGCAGACATCCGTCGCATTGTCATGTCACAAGCGTAAATTCCATTTTCCAAACCGGCAACCAAGAAAAAACGGCCTCCGACATTACAAGTCACCACACAATTGATTCTTGATAGTGCTTGTGCTTTGATCATAGCCATTGAAGTTTTAGTAATACCAGGCCCTCCATTTGTTTCGCTGCTATTATTGTAATAGTTATTATTAACGCTATTGCTTGTTTGAAGACCAAGAGACGAAACAAAGCTAGAAGTGGAACCAATAGTTCCATTGACACCAATCGTTGCAGTAGCAATAACACCGACAGGACCATTCATAGATTCATACTCTTTGATACCTCGATCCACAGCCGTTGCTTGTGAATAAACAGCAAGTTTTGGAGCTTCTGAAGGATCATAACCAAAAAAACGGTCTTCAACAACACGCACTTTAAATGGTTCCGAATTGAGCACAAATGCGGTAGATGCGTATTCACGCTTAGCAAGAAGAATCTTGTTTACCCAAGTTTTTCGTTCCTTTTCTGTTTGTGTATAAATGTGATACGATTTATGCACAGGCCCAGAACCTAAATCACGAAGCTTGATGGGGTATACAATATTTTCATTAGAATCATTAGTGTTTGCAAAAATGATACCGTTCAAGAGATTCCCGTTGCAACCACTGCTACCAGCACTAATTGGACTATTTGAGTTTGTACTGTTTAAACCGCCCAGGTCTTTAGTGTTTAAACTAGCAAGTCCTACAACAGAGTTTAGCCGACTGCTGGGGCCAGAAGTAGAACCGTTGCTGGTTTGAGTGCTGTTTCCTCTAAGACTATTAGGAAGAGTGTTGTTGTATATTTTGGAAAGTCTGCGAGTTTCGGAATTTCCAGACAAAACGCCAGTCAACATTTTGGCATTGGATTTGGAAATTGGATCACCATCAGCTTGTTCAACAACAAGAAGATCAAGTGCAATTGGCTAAATTATAATGATTTTTCGATAAATTCAAATGTTAGAGATGTCGGCAAAAAAAAAAAAAAATTAATCAACACTAAACTCACCCGCTTTGAAACAAAATATTTTTCTAAATTGTCCTTCTTCACTTTTGCCAAAACCAAATAATGGTCCAACAGAATCATATGTGTATCGACATAATCTAAACCATATTCACCTTTTCGAACAACATTACCTTGATGATGGATTTTTCGTCTTGGTTCCCAAAGTCTTAAATCAACTTTATCTTCGATCCGTGGGAAAACGATGCGTTCCTCAAGATCCATGATACTAGAAATGTCTTCTGCTTCACCATAAATACGATTGTATTCAGTGACTAGCAATTTACATTCGTCAATGCATCTGCGCCATAAATGGTATTCTGGACTATTTGTCGGAGTCGCAGCCCAGATACGTTCAAAAAACAACTTGTATCGGCATAAACGGGTAAATGGGCTGGCAATCAAAAAGTCAAACTTTTGCTGGCGAGTGAGACGAGGGTCGTGCTCAGCACGGTCGAGCCAGGCTGTAAATAAATTGTTTTTGCCCTTTGCTGATGAAACAACTCTCATGGCATGAGAATATGTAGATGCTCGAGCCATATACGGTTCATGTGCACTTTTGAGCCAGTTGAAAACAACATCTGCAATTTTGGAAATGTAGGGACCTTGTTGAGCTTGACGGATTTTGAGGTGGGACAAAAGCTGGTTGTCGTTAGATTCAATTAACCCCGAAATGCACCCAAATGTGTTTGACCAGAACTTGGCTTGGCTGGGGATTACCTGAGGTTTGGATTTTGCCAAATGGTCGCCGTACACATTCAAAAAGGCTTTTAGTCCGCGGACATAAATTTCTTCGGTGCCAATCAATTCTTGGATTGCACATTGACGTTCAATCAGCTTTTTATCAAGCTTGGACAAGTCGTCATCGGTGAGACCCCAGATTTTTGCCCAGTTGACACGGTCGTTATCATTCACCTTGAGTGCCTGTTTGAGACCAGGAAGCACAGGTTTATAAGGAATACTGCGACAGCACCGAGAACTGTAGCAATGGTACGACGCAAGCGGAGCAGATTCTTGTTGATGTTTGAGAACCAACGAATTTCCATTAGTAGAAGCAGCCAAAACGTCAACGCCCTTGTGATTTTTGGGTGAGTAACAGCCTTTACCGGCAATTGAAGTCAAAACACCCGTAGTGGAGTTTTCGTTATGCACCATGACCATTCCAGAGTGTTTATTGATGGAGAGAAAGCCGCAGCTGACCAAAGATTCTAACAAAGGCATAGTTATACGTTCGGCAGAAACCCAACCAAGAGTGGGAATAGTGTGACGAAATAAAGCAATTAAAGCTTCCGAAAGAGTGTCGGAGGTCATTTCTTTATTGCTCAAGCCAGAAACCCATTTACAGATGGAAGAAAGCATCCAAGGTTCTTCACAACGCTCGAAATCACGAGAAGATAGTTTAGAATAATCCAATTGGGATTTAGAGTCGGGAATAGGAGGAAGATCTAAACGAAGCAGTAGACTTGCGTCTTCGTCGTCACTGATTACTAAAGAGTTTATTGATTGAGAAGCATTGAAACTAGAAGAAGCAGCGAAAGATTTTGAAACAGTAGAATAGGAACGGGTCGGTGGAGGAGGAATGATGAAAGAGTCATCGGAAGGCTCACTAAAGGTTTGAGAGCGTTGGATACGCTTTGAAAGAGGTCTAATTGTGTCAACGGAAGAGTTCATTGAAACTGCATCAAACGATGAGTTTAATTTAGGAAGGAAAAAAGGTTCAGGCAGTCTGTCGCCAAAAGTCAGGATTTGGGCAGGAAGATTGAGAGAGGATTTGTAACGAGGATCAGAGGCAGCATGGCCTCGGGCGTAGCTTTGTAACGGAGATGTTTCATTAGGAAAAGGCTTTTTGGAAGGGCTTGAACGGGTGGGAGTGATGGCTGTGAGAGAAGGAGGAGGAGTTGAAGGCAGCCTCGTCCTTGTTTTTTCAGGTTCATGCGATGTGCTAGATGAGCGGTCTGATGATGCTGAAAACAAGGAAGAGTCAGACATGGTGGATGGGTCCGCGGAATCAGACACAAACAAGGGATCTTCCCTGTCAAGAACCGGTTCGGGTAGAGCTGGCAAAGGGAGTTCTTTATGTAAGTCCTGATAAGTTATACGAACGGGGTTAGAGCGAGAAGGAGAAGAGGAGAAGCTTAAAGGAAGGTTTCGAGGTCCCAGTGGATGCACAGGCGATCTGCTGGGAGATGGCGGTGGATGAGACGGGTCTTGGACCGGTGGAGGATAAGAGTTTGGGACTGGGTACCCCAGATTACCAGTTGGGACATATTGAGGAATTACAGCGGGACTTGATAGCGGAGTGGGTAGTTCGTGAGATGGATATGGACGGTATTGGACTGAGCCCTGGTCTTGAAGCAGACAATGCTGAGAGCTGTAGCCAGCAGTGGTCAAACCGGCAGACTCGTGGTCACAGTTATAGTAGTCGTTGAAGTCCAGGTAGTTTAGATAGTCATCATCACCATCGTCGGACGAACCGAACGGATCGTACCCGGTCGAGCGGTTGGCACGCGGGTATCCGTAGCGTGAGTCCATTGCGCTTGAACGACGGAAAACGGGAGCAAACGAGTGTTTCGGGTGCCAAAAGGGCAACGATCGCGAGCCTCAGCAAAAAAAGGTTTCAGACTCAGCGACAAAGGCCCGCCATGCAGCACGTGATGCATAGACGTAAACACCGTGCTTATGTCAGCGCTGTCTGGTTGCTGTGCGCGCCATCGGGAAGATGCCACAGTGCCAGCCGAGAGACAGGCGTGTGATAGCAGGTGTAATGGCTATAGCTGAAATAGCAGCGAATGTAATATCACTAAATGAAATGGCAGAAAATGCAATATCACGAGATGTCACCGCGAGCACATTTGGTGTCGCTTTTGAGGGCCTTGGTGATGAGCCCGAAGCGTATAAAAAGGGCGCCAGTTCTCGCTTGTTTCGCCATTTCGCTGCCACTCTTCACTTTTCAGCCCTGATGTCTGCTCCCGCCAAAGCCACCGAGTCGGCAGTCACCGAATTGACCACCTCCAGTTCGGCAGCGTCCACAGCCAAACCCTAACCGCGCGTTCTGCCGCTGCCATTGGCCCAAAACACCGGCATCGGCCTCCGACTGCCTGGATTGCAAATATCGCCAATTGAGTTGCGTATCGCCGCCCGGCACGAGTCAATTGGCCGCTGCGGATCTAGAACCCAGCGTTTGTAATCACACACACACAAAAAAAGGCTTTAAATACGCCACATAATCCTTCTTTCCTTCCTTTCAATCTCTGCATTTCACCAACTTTTGGTTGCATTTTTCTTATTCTCGTTAATCAAATCTCTATTTCAAAAATGGTTAAAGCTGGTATGTTTTGTTTTATTTTTATTTATTTATTTATTTTTTTTTGAATCATTGAACTAACAAAAAACTCCATTTGCTCGTTTTTCAGTCGCTGTTGTTCGTGGTGATTCCACCGTCAAGGGCCTTGTTACCTTTGAACAGGCCTCTCCCGAAGAAAAACTCACTGTCTCTTGGGAAATCGAGGGCAACGACCCCAACGCCCAACGCGGTTTCCACATCCACCAGTTTGGCGACAATACCAACGGCTGCACCTCTGCCGGCCCCCATTTCAACCCATTTGGCAAGACCCATGGCGCCCCCGAAGACGAAACCCGTCACGTCGGCGATCTCGGTAACATCTCCACCGACGCCTCTGGCGTGGCCAAGGGCTCTAAGACCGACCGTCTCTTGACCCTCTTTGGCGAACACTCCATTCTCGGCCGTTCCGTCGTTGTCCACGGCGGCACCGACGATCTTGGCAAGGGTGGCCACGCCGACTCTCTCAAGACCGGTAACGCTGGCGGCAGACCTGCCTGCGGTGTCATTGGCTTCTCTGCCTAACTGGCGAGTCGCAATTGATGTTGTTTTGATTGTTTTTTAATGTTTATGTGATGCTCTTCTAGCTATTTCCTTATGAATTGAATGAAATTTTTTCTTGTAACTGTGTTGGCCGTGCAATTACAGCGATTTCACGTGGAGTCATGTGAGCTGTTACAGACTTCCGAGCAACTGTAATTAAAAAGTGTAACAAAGTGTTGCATTTACTGGCCAAAAACTTGTAAAACAATTGTAAACCGCCAAAGGCGCTGACTAGCTGAAACCTGGTGCCGACAACATCAACCCATCTTTCCCAGCCCGAAATGCACTCGATCCCACAACTTGGCCGTCAATTCGCCTTTAGCATTAAAATCGTCAAACGTTGTTGCCGGCTTTGCGCTTCTTGGCTTTGCTCCTCTTCTTGTCCCTAGTTTTGCCATATAACCGCTCTTTATCGCCAACCCTGGCAGAAAACAACCCATCTGCGCCTAGTCCAAACATTGCAGCCGATCCGACTTTGCCACTACCAACATCTTCATTGGGACTAATATCTGCAGAATTTAACCCGACAGTCACCGTTTTGGTAGAACGGCAGCTGCCGCTGCCGCTTTTTGCGGTATCGGATGGTGAAACTGCTTCGCTTGTTTTTTCTCCGCTGTTTGAGCCATTCAAAGAGATCTGCAACCGAGTCTTTGCTTCATCCAAATCCTCTTCAGTTTTCAAACCCTTCTTTTTTTTCCCATCGACTGATTTCAACAAACTAGCCCTTCTTGAATGATGTCCATCTATACTTGTCCCTTCATCAGTTTCGTCCGCTTTCTCCTTTAAAACATCAACGCTAGCCAATTCAGGTGTTTTGATATGAAACACATCATTGCTACTTCGTGTTCCGAAACTAAACCCTGAATTTGCTTCCAAAGTAGAGGCACTATCGTTTTTAAAGTCTTGTAACGACCCCTCAACGGGTGATAAAGGTGGAGACAATACACCTTCATCGTCAGGATACTTGAATAAACCAGGAGCAACTTGTAAACCACTTTGAGAAATAATTCCACTCTTCTTCTTTCCACCACCGCCGTGTTTTTTCCGTATATTCTTAATGTCCTTGTTATTCACAAGTTCTCCTATAAGCAAAGCCAATGGCGATTTTGTGGTGTTAATCACAGATATACTGCTTTTAAGTGGCTCTTCCAATTGTGACGAACTTGAAATTACTTCATCAAGATCATCATCTTTTTGATCCAACCATTTTTGTACTTCTCCATATTCAATCCCTTCATTATCTTGATTCGCACTTGGCTTGTTTTTTTCATCTTTTGCATCTTTTTCATCTTTTTCACCATTTTCACCATTTTCACCATTTTCATCTTTTTCACCTTTTTCACCATTTTCACCTTTTTCCAAATCTTTATTCAACCCCTCAAGTTTTGAAGCCTCCTCATACAATTCCTTCATCTTTTGAGACAAATATTTGCTAGTAGTAACAACCCCAGGAATCGTAATTGGCAAAGAATCAACAGCTTCAACAACATCCAATTGTAATCGACTTGACCCACGACTCAAATAATTATGACTTGAAACTACGTCACTTTCTTCCAGAGTACTATTATCAAGTGCATCAAAGTATTGTGATTCAACTTCGCTAGTTGACTCACGACGTAAGCGAATCACAGAAGCATCGTAACCAAAGTCTCGCGTCTTATCCTTCTTCTTGTTCTTAATATCGCCATTAGCAAAAGACCCGTGCTTTTTTGAAATATTTTCACAACAATCCTTAACCGCATCCACTGGAGCAGACCCCGTATCAAAAGTATATGCAGGTTTATTATCATCAAAAACCGCTGTACCAAAAGTTTGGCTGTTTATTGTTTCCTGTACCATCGTTACTTGGTTTTCATCATCAGTCATGTGCGTTTCTAAACCATTCAGCTTATCAGCCTGCTGAAAAATATCCTCTTGCATTACACTATTATTTGATTTGGATTCACCAGATTCACGATTGTCTGCATTGCTTCCCATATACAGGGCCTGGGTAAAGTGCCTTTGATAATCATCATTTTGTAGGGCCTTGTCATCAGCGCTTGACCACGTATTTGGTCGTTTAGTTTCTTCTTGCACTCCATATGCTGGGACCGCACTGCCACTAATCGGCCGACTTTTGGATTTGCAGCTCCGGCCATACTTTTGGCGCCATTTAATTATATACTGGCCTTCTGCTTTGGCCAATTGGGAATCGGCCCCATTACCAGCTGAAAGGGTGTCTGAAACTTCCGAAGTTGCAGTTTGCAGGCCAGCTCGGTTACTAATCGAATAACCATTGTTATTAATACCGGTGGGTTCGGCTTGCTCCATGTACCTCAAGACCATATTTTTGGAACGAGGATTTGCAGATTGGTATGGCATATTGTTTCGTGACAAAAACGAAGTGAAATCCATAAGCTCAGTAGGCTTCCATTCAATCTTTGCAGACTTGTAAATGAGGGCTCGATACAAATTCGGAATATGACGAACTAGTTATCAATTGTTAGAAATGTACTTCAAATTTCTTCATTAGTTATCCAAAACCAGCAATACTTACATGGCTCAAAAAAAATTGCACAAATTTCAAAAGGTGCCATTGGACGAAAACTATGTGCCTTCATCTGGTCAACAAAAAACTTGACTTCTTTTTGTCCCATCATTTGATAATTTAGTGGAATAAATTTGTACAACCCTTTAAACTTAAAGTTAGGTCTTTTGACTAGGTAGGTTATTTCTTCAGCTACTAAATCCCACATGTCTTTAGCTTCATTGGTATCCTCAATTTTTTGATACACCGACAAAACTGTCATTAGCCAAATAACTCTCATAGTATGCGAAATAAACGCAGAATGAGACTCATGACATTCCTTGTCTTCTGGAAAAGATTCAAACGTTTTGTTAGTTTTGTGAGCTCCACCTTTTTTAAGTCGTCGCTCTTGATGTCTGCGCCTTATACGTTCAAGAAACGTATTATGACCCCCAAAAGATTTGGGAAGAAAACTCAAATAAATCGTCTTCAAAGACCACAGCTTTGGATTAAAAGACGTCAGCACCTGTAAAGAAAGTGCAAAAAAAGTAAAAGATAATGACATATCCATTGTGCTCTTGGTGGCAAGCACAAGGGCAAGCAAAATCTTGCGAGGAGACTCCAAAACTTGAGGATAATACCGATCAACCTTGTCGTGGCAGGTAACTTGGTCAACCAAATTAAGCATGGCGTTGAAAAGCGGAGTATTGTAATGATAATATTGAGATATTAACAATATAGAGTCTTGCAAAAATTTAGTAGTATCTCCATATTCCAATTGCGGAAACTTGAGCAACTTGAAATTGGTTTCGAGTTTCAAAATATGACGATAGTCATACTTCTTGACAAAATCAGAGTACAAAAGCTCCCAAGCTACTTGAATTTCTCTTGGTAGATTGCCAAATTCATTCATCAACTGTGTATTTTTTGTATTCATAAACCGTGAATGTTGGGTAGCATTTCTAACCGATCCCATTCCATTTGATAAAGAATAAGAGCCAGTAATCAAATCATAATCCGAGTTACGAGACTCAGTATCTCGTTGTCCAGGTCGACTTGGACTTCTTGATTTACCAATACTAGTAGGCCGACCTCGACTTTTATTCTTGCCACGCCCATTTCCAAAATCAATGTTACTCAAGTCGTCTGTAAACGCAGTCGATGGCCGGTCTCTAAAAGCTTGGGCCACCATGGTTTTGTGCATTTTCAAAAGAAAGGCTTCATCGAAATTAAACCTTTGCTCTGTATGAAAAAGTGGATAAAGATTGGATCTCTGGTAGGCTGACATTTTTGTAACTGGAATTACTTATTGAATTAATGATTTAATAAAAAGCAAATGTAAATTAAATATTTAGATAATTGTGAGATTTTACAAATAGAAATGGGTCTCAAAAAGTATCAAATAAATACTTTTTTTGTAAAATGCTACAAGACAACTGAATACAAGTAATAAAATATATTGAATGGTACAAAAACAATAAATAAACGAAACCGCAAAATTCCATTTATAAAAAAAAAAGTATTTTAAAGTTATTTGAAAAACACCACTTTTTCAAATAAATACAAACACAAAGAAACACCAATCATAAGAAAAACACACACTGAAAAAGTCGAGACAAAATTGAATTGTAGTCCATAGAAAAAAAACCAAGTCTAAAAGAATGTTTTCTAATCAGAACGATTGCAAAAGATAAAGAAACCAAAAAACCAACAACCCAGCCTGCTCTAAAAGTCGTAAACTATAATTAGCAAATTATAATGCACCAGCGGCTAATTTAGATTTTTTTTAGTATTTTCTTTGCTTAAATACGAAATCCCGAATTGATAATAAAATGTTGAAAGGGTATCAAAAAAGATGCTGAAAAAAAAAAAAAAAAGTTTATAAATCGCATGTTGAAAACAAAGATTCTATAATATCATCGTCATCAAGCAATTGTGAATCTTGTGCTTGCGAATTTTCTTGTTGGGCTTCCTGATATTGATCTTGAGCTTGTTGTTGCCGATTATGAACTTGGATTTGCTGCTGATGATATTGAACCTGTTGCTCATGATACTGAATTTGAGAATTCTGGTTCTTCTGCTCTTTAAGACTCCATGACCGCAAATTTTGTCCAATTCTCTCATTCTCTGCTTCCATCGCCAACTCAATTTCTTTTATTTTTTTTTTCAATCTTAGGGTTTCCTCATCGTTTTGAGCTTGTAGCTCGTTTTGCTTTTGTAGCTCATGTTGCTTTTGTAGCTCCTCTTGAGTTTGTAGCTCATTTGGGTGTTGAATAAATTCCTGCTGGTGTTGTACAACTGGAAACCCAACCGGAACTCCAACTGGAACTCCAACCGACTGCTGACATTGCTGAGGATTCGAAAATTGAAAATATGGCGCAAACTGTTGATAAGCATTGTTAAATTGAAACGGTTGTGCCTGTTGGTTTATAAATTGCAACATTTCTGGGTGGAAAGGTTGTCCATTAAACTGTGGATAGTTAAACTGCTGCTGCTGAAATATGTGTGGCATAAAAGGCTGGTTTGGATGTAGCTGCTGTTGATCATTTTGAAATTGTTCACCAGCACATGTTTCTTGAACAACCTCTGCTGTCGAAACTTCCGGCTGCTGTTGGCTGTTTGCAACAGTTCCACTAGATGAACCACTTGATAAGGTTGAACACAACGATGACGACGAATCATTGGAATTCGTAGCCGTCATTTGCCCGTCATGTGGAGTAGAAGAACATATTGGAAAAGCAATAGTGTCATCGGAATCATCTAAAGTAGACGCTTTAGGTGGACTACGATAATTAACGGGCGTAGGCGTGCTATCATTGTCGGATAGATTCATGCGTGCAAGTAAAGTTGGAGTCATAACTAGAGGAGAAATGGAAGTGGTGGCCGGAACAGTCGTAGACGGAATAGGCGTGATGAATGAAGCAGTTGGAATCGCATTCGCAGTGGCCGTTGGTCCAAACGAAGAAGTAATGGCTGGAACGGTTCCTATAACAGAAACATGGACCAAGCTCATCTGTGTGCGCTTGTCACTAGAAGCATTCTTTTTGGGCTTGACTCCTTCAACGCGAGGATCAATGAGTCTGTGCTTTCCAGTGTCTTGAACAGGATAAACGACATGAGAAGCCTGCGCCAAAGCAGGGATTTGCGGCTGGCCAAACGGCTGAGTGGTAGTAACACGACTCGGGCTTGGTTTGAATCTCTTGTTGCCTGGTGCGATTTCACCGTCGTTGGATCTTTTTTCCTTGTTGTTCAAAGGCAGTTGATTGTGTTGAGAATTCGATTGGGTTTGGTTACTCAAAGGCGGTTGACTGTATGGCACAAAAGATTCAAGCCCAAATGACGTTGCTCTAAAAGCTTTCGACTGTATTTGCTCTTTAGCGAGTTTCCCTTTAAAGTTTCCAAAATTCAAGACCGTTTGAAAAGATGTAAGTGCCTTTCGACTCATGATTTCAGAACACTTTAGGGCTTTTTTGTAATCATTTTCAGATTTTTCAACCTTTTCATCAAATGAAAGCCCAGTATTTACAACCTTGCCTTGAGCTTCAAAATCGCTTTTGTCCTTCATAGTCAACAAAACTAAAGAAGACTTGTTGGCATTGTCCAAAGCGGCTGTTTGGCAAAACACGTCGAAACTTCCGACAGTTTCGTTGTAATTTTCAATAGTGTATGATTGTGCAAATTTCTTAGAGGTGTCTTCAGTAAAGGTTTCTTCAACGATTTCGTCGTCTTCGGAGTTGTCAGGAGAGAATAAAGCTAAAACACTTGGCGAATAATTCAAGGAGCTATCAATGCTGTCAAAACTTTCAGTGGTGGTGTTGGTGTTGGTGGTGTTTTCAATGGTGGTGGCGATGTTAACAATGGTGCTGTTGTCGGTGGATGCAAGTTGGTTTCTATTATTACTGGCAACCTTTTTAGTTTTTTCTAGTAAAACATTTAAAATATCAACGTCAATATCAAGGGCATTGTCAGAACCGGAGTTTCCTTTGGGTTTTTCAATATTGGAAGCAACAAACAAATCCGCGAGGTCGGTTTCGTCGAGATCTGTAGAACTCTCGTTGAAATCAACCTCATCACAGAAATTGTTGGCAGACATTCCAATTTTAATGATTTAAAAGAAAAAAAAGCAGAGTGAAAATAAAACAAGTTATATTATAAATGAAAGCTGACTGATAAAAAGCACTTTAAGCTACTTGGGAGAAATATCCAAGATTTATAGAAAGTTAAAGTGTGCTGTAGCGAGAGGAAAACTCC
>JAJLVH010000785.1:0-16017 GCA_030570155.1 Magnusiomyces magnusii
GCATTGTTTGGGTCTGAATTTGTTTCGTTGATTGCAAGTGACGAATTATGGTCAATTGTTTCGTGGCTGGGCGTTGGAATAAAAGACGACGCCATGACTTCCGTAGACGCGATACTTGGTAATGAAGGAGCTTTAGAACTTTCAAAGACGCCAGAATTGGCAATCTCCAGCTGGGAATTAGACCTACTGATGGCGGTATGTTGTGAATGCTTAGTTCGA
The DNA here is from genome assembly GCA_030570155.1 of Magnusiomyces magnusii. Taxonomy (NCBI): domain Eukaryota; kingdom Fungi; phylum Ascomycota; class Dipodascomycetes; order Dipodascales; family Dipodascaceae; genus Magnusiomyces; species Magnusiomyces magnusii. The sequence continues at coordinate 220 of JAJLVH010000785.1, forward strand.
CGTTTTGGAGGTTTGGAATGTTGGTTATGGTTGAATTCCATTTGTAAAGTTGGTGTCGAAGATTTAGAAGGGACAGTAATGGAGTTTTTAGAATCAGCGGGCTCGGGAATCCATTCTTGTGTCAAATCTTCATCTTGGAGCCATTCGAACGGAGCATTTGAAGCAGGTTCGGTAGTGGCATTTGGTGGTTGTTGTTGTAGGTCATTATCATGCTGGTCAAGAAGGCTTGGACTAGGACGCCTGTCCTCAACTAGTATAGAATTTGACAAACTCATGAATCTTGACGATTGTCAGTGTTAATAATCTGAATAATTGACAATAAAACAATGAATCCGCGCATCAACAACGTCTCTTACTCACGTTGACGCATTCAAAGCCAATGGCAAATCGTGTGTTTGAAGAAATAAACTGGTTTTCGTGTGTGGGCATAAAAAATATTTAAAAAATGCAAAGGTTTGTTTATTTATAAACAGATTAAGAGCCGACGTGGAAAAGTGCCACCACCAAATTTTCAATCAAAAAAATTGACTTCAACTTCAACGCCAACACCAACAGACAATAAGAACAGAAACAAAAATGAACGACGATACCCAAAACGAGTCGGTGGACAATGGGGCCGACCCAAAGCGTTCACTATCGCCACCAGTCAAACCTATTCAAAACGAATCAGATGCTGCCAAAGAAGATAACCAAGAAAACCTCGAGTTTTTGAAAAAAGAATACCAACGATTAAAAGACATGAGATCAGGTGGCCGTTATGTTCCTCCTGCTAAGCTTCGTGCTTTAGAAGAAAAGCTGGGTCTTCACAAAAGTCCTGAAGATTTACAACGCGCCCAGTGGGAGACGTTGAAAAAAAACATAAACAGTCTTATTAATAAAGTGAACCATAACAATATCAAAACCATTGTTCAAGATATCTTTAAACTAAACCTCATTCGTGGCCGTGGCTTGTTTTGCAGAAGCATTCTTAAAGCTCAGTCGTTGGCATTGCCATATACTCCAGTATACGCATCATTGGTTGCTATTGTTAATACAAAGCTTCCAGTTGTGGGAGAACTATTGTTGACACGAGTCATTTTGCAGTTTAAAAGAGCATTTAGACGCAACAATAAACAACTTTGTTTGTCTAGCATCATTTTTGTCGCACACTTGTGTAATCATCAAGTTGCCCATGAAATCATTGCATTAGAAATCTTGTCATTACTTTTGCAAAATCCTACTGATGATTCTGTTGAATTGGCTGTTGCGTTTGTAAAAGAAGCTGGTGCTTTTTTGAATGAAACAAGTAAAAGTGCAATGGTTGGTGTGTTTGATCGATTTAGAGAAGTTTTGCATGAAGGAATTATCGAAAAGCGTACTCAGTACATGATTGAAGTTTTGTTTCAAATTAGAAAAGATAACTACAAAGATCACCCAATAGTCCCACAAGATTTGGATTTGGTGGAAGAAGATGAACAGATTACGCACATGATTGGGTTTGACGACCAGCTTAAAGCTCAAGACACTTTAAACGTTTTCAAGTTTGATCCCAATTACGAAAAAAATGAAGCCAAGTATGAGCAAATCAAGCATGATATTTTGGGATCAAGTGATGAAGAAAATGAAGATGAAGAAGAGGAAGAGGAATCTGAAGAAGAAGGTGATGAACAAAATATAGAAGGAAAAGCTGGAATTAGAGACATGACAAATACTGAACTTACTACCCTGCGTAAAAACATTTATTTGAATATAATGTCTTCAATGTCAGTTGATGAAGCTGCGCACAAGCTTTTCAGAATCCAAGTTCCCGAAGGAAAAGAAAGCGAAGTTGTCAACATGATTATTGAAACATGTTCACAAGAAAAGATTTACAACAAAACTTATGGTTCAGTTGCTAATCGTTTTTGTTATAAATCCAAGTTTTGGCGTAACTTGTTTGATGAAGCCTTTGTTCATTACTACGACATCATTCATCGTTATGATACCAATCAGATTCGAAACATTGCTACATTGTTTGGCTACATTTTGGCGGCCGATGGCCTTGATTGGGAAGTTTTTGAAGCTGTCCATATGAATGAAGAAGAATCTACATCATCTTCTCGAATTTTCATCAAACTCATGTTTGAAGAAATGAAACAAGAAATGGGAGTCAAGAAAATGGTTGTCCGATTTCAAGAAGAGTATTTACAACCATTTTTGGTCAATTTGTTTCCCAAAGACAATAAGAAACCAGAGGACACGCGATTTTCAATCAATTATTTTACAGCTATTGGGTTGGGTGTTTTGACAGAAGATATGCGAGAATTTTTACAAAATATGCCACCTCCAACACCATCACCAAAAGGATCAGATTCTGAAGGATCAGATCGAGAGTTTGAAGGGTCTGATAGAGAGTCTGAGTATGGATCTGATAAAAGTCCAATTAGAAGAAGAAGAAGAAGAAGTTTTGGTTCTGAATCCGGGTCAGATATCGAATCTGATGAAAGGGACCGAAGAATTAAAAGAGAAGAGTCGAGATCGCCATCAATTTCGCCTATTCGAACCAAGTCCAAAGAACCACGGAGAGAGTTTAGAGATCGACCAAGATATAGAGGTGACAGGGAACGATCAGTTAGTGTTGAAAGATCACCTAGTTCTAGTCCTGACCGATATTCTAGACAAGGTAGAAGAGAAGAAGGATTGGAAAGAGATAGAAAAAGAAAAAGCAGAGGATATGAATCTAGATATTCATCACGATCTCCACCACGATCTCCACCACGAAGTCGAAGAAGAAGACAAAGCGACGTTTTGTCTGGTTCAGAAAGTGAAGATGAATATGGAAGAAGCCGAAGAGGAAGAAGAAAGTATAGAGAAGATCATACCAGTGTTAAAGAAGAAAAGGATGTCAAAGTTGAAAGAGATACAAATGATAAAATTGATAAACTTGATGATGGCCAAAAGTCAAATGATTCTTTGCCTCCTAAGCGACCAGACAGTTGGAAACAGGTTGAAGACAAAATGGAAAAGACAAAAGTGTCAGATTCACGTCGACGAGGCCGAGCAGCAGCAGCGGATTATTTGTGATTTTTTTTTTATTTTTCGTTCCTTTTACTAATGTAATTACTAGTTGATAACAAGCAATTGTAAATAATAAAGAACTTTGGTTCAATTTGTTTGTGAAATGGCTTCTGATGGCGAGTCGATGGATTGGACAATACTCATTTATATCATCAGATCCTTCACGATGACAAGGTTGATACGGAAGGTCTTTAGAAGGCCAATGAAGACTCGGTCAGTGAGTTGGACAAAGCTTTCAAGTAACTGTGAAATCGAGGTTAGTTTACAAATACGCGTTCATGTGACGTAGACGTGATGGCACACATGACTTTACAGACTTGTCCAGTCGCTTTTTTTTATTTTTATTTAAAAGTTTCTTACAAGTCATATCAAAAAATAAAAGTTTAGTACCTGAAAAAAAAAAAAAAAAAAAAAAGTAGCTGGCAAAAAACACCAACCCTAATAACTAATAAAATGGCTTCGAATCGAGGACGGCGATCTACGCGTAGTTCGGCTTTAAAGTCGAGTTATGGTGCAAAAGGAAAAGACCAAACCAAAGATTTGAATCAACATGAAGACAGTAGTCAAGACGAATCTGAAAATGAACAAGACGAACAAGACGAACAAGAAGATCAAGATGAACAAACCAAAACTGGACCGATACCTACACGAACTCTGCGACGCGTTACTCAGCTACAAGCTCAAAACCAAAACGACCATTTGATTCGAAACAAAGATAAAGAAAAAGCGAAAGTTGAAGACTCGGTTTTGACAAGAGTTTTGCGACCCTTTTTTGACGAAATTTACGAATTGAAGGGCGAAGATGGCGACAATATCAGCGACGTTTTCCACGCTTTACCAGAACGCAAACTGACGGAATATTACAAAACAATCAAACGGCCAATGTCTTTATTCATGGTTCGCAAAGAGCTGAACAAAAACAAATACGTTTCTCCACAACAGTTTATTGACGATATTGCTCAAATTACTTGGAATTGCCGTCTTTTCAATCGCAAAGATTCCGTTGTTTATGCGTATGCTCTTATTTTAGATGACTATTTACACAAGGTTGTTGAAAAGTTGAAAAATTTGGATCAATTTAGAAATCAGTCTATTGAATACCCCGATCTTGGTGAATTACCTGAAAATGATGATGATGATGATGATGATGAAGACGAAGATGAGATTGACGAAGAAGAAGAAAATAAAAATAAAAAACTAGGTCGTCCTAAAAAATCAACTCATGATATCGATGAAACCGAAGATGAAAATGATATTGGACCTAAACGAAAAACTCGAGGCTCTTCAAAACAAAAAACCAAAAAGTTGAGACATGATGATAGATCTACATCTTCGACTCCTGTACCCGATGACCGTCCTAGAAAAAGAGGCCGTCCCCCTACAATTGATAAACCTCATGAACTTGAAATCAAATCCATCTTGGCTTCTATTTACAAATGCAGAGATAATTCTACCAAACAACTGCTTCATCTCGAGTTTGAAAACCTTCCTGATCCAAACCAAACCCCAGATTATTACCAAACCGTCAAATCCCCTCTTTGCTTAGACACGATTCGTCAAAATGTCAAAAAACGAAAATATAAATCGGTTGAGTCCTTCTTTTCCGATTTGAAGAAAATGTTTGCCAATGCTCAAGGCTATTATGGACCTCAGTCTCCAATTGGTTTAAATGCCAGCAAACTTGAGACCCAAATAACGCAGCTCGCTCAACAAGAACTGTCCAAATCATCCCACTTGTATCAAGATTCCCCCTCTAAAACAATGCAGCCGTCACTTGGCAGCGTGGAGCACAACGGCGACGTGTATCGGGTCGGCGACTGGATCCACATCAGCAACCCAAACAACCCAAACACCCCTACAGTCGGCCAAGTCTTTCGGCTTTGGCGTGATGCTGACGACCAAATCTGGGTCACCACGTGCTGGTACTACCGTCCTGAGCAAACGGTACACCAGTATTCCACGCTGTTTTACGAAAACGAGGTCTTCCATTCGGGCCAATACCGAGACCATCGTGTTGACGAGCTTCTAGGAAAATGTTTTGTCATGTTTGTTACCAATTATCAGCGTGGACGCCCAAAGAATATCGGCAGCAACACGCCTGTTTACTGCTGCGAGTCCCAGTACAACGAATCGACCAAATCGTTCTGCAAGATCCGGTCCTGGAGCTCGTGCCTGCCAAACGAAGCCCAGGCCGCCGACTACTCGATGGACCTGTTTGATCGGGCCGTCCCGCTGCGTCGCGTCCAGTCACCAATCAAGCACTTGCTACCTCCCAATGCACGTGACGACGACCCGATACCTGAACCGACGATAGGAGCTCCAAACGCGCCGCCAGCAGTTGGCGCTGTGTATCGAAGACCGAATGATCAAGGCGAGTTGTCTGAAAGTCTTGCTTCTGTTGCCGGAGATTCTGGCCAGGCTGGATTATCGTCCAACAATAGCCAAACACCCAGTCAAGGTTCACAACAACAGCACCACCACCACCAGAATTCCCAACATCATCCGAACCACCTACACAACCAACCATCCAACGCATCCTTATTCAACACCAGCAACAGTAACAGTACCAGTAACTTTAATCAACCGTCACAAATGCAGCAGTTTCGTGGCCAAATGTCGCCACACCAGCAACCGGTGCCACAACAGTATGTGCTGGCGAATGGAATGCGGTATCAGCCTGTTCAGCAACAAATCCCACCTGGCATGAAGGGAAGCCCGCAGATGATGCAGCAAATGGTTATTGGACCTAATGGGGTCCCGATACCTATGAACATGGCTTCTACGCCTGGAACGCGTCAGCCTGGAATCCCGACCCAGATGCTTCACCAGGGACAGCAGGGACAGGTCCAGCAACAGCACAGCGCGGGCTCGTCATCGAATCCAAGTCCGTTGATGCAAAACATTCAGAACCCTTTGATGGGTCAAATCATGCCCAACGCGTCGTATTCACAACAACATCCACAAATGGGGTTCAATCCTCAAGCCGCGACGTCACCTTTACCTCCTCATTTATCAAATCTTAATCAACAAGGTCAGCAAATGGTTCCTCCGAACAATCATATGCCTCAAGGCCAACAGGGAGGACAGCAAGGCCATCAAAAACAGCAATCGGTTCCTGGTATACCTCAAGGTATGAGTCCCATGGGCCCTGACATGATGACCATGCAAGGACCGTCTCAAGTTCCTTCTCAAGTTTCTTCTCAAGGACCTTATATTCAAATGCCACCCGGCGGTGCTCCAGGAACTGTATACAATCCACAACAATACGTACCTTCTTCGACTGGGCCTTCTGTTGTTCAGCCAATGGGTCCTCCTATACAGCACGGAATGAGTCCACGATTACGTCAAATGGTTCCTCCTCATTTGCTTCAGCAGCAAATGGGGCAACAGATGAATCCACAGATGAGTCAGCAGATGAATCAGCAGATGAATCAGCAGATGAATCAACAGATGAATCAACAAATGAATCAACAAATGAATCAACAGATGGGCCAACAACCACAGATGAACCAGCATGGAATGATGCCGCATTTACAACACATGTCTAGACAACAGTATCCTCAATTTACACAAGTCCAACAACAACAACAACAAATGCAGCTCCAAGCTCAAAGACAGCAGCTCCAACTTCAACAACAAGCCCAGCAACAACAACACCGTTCATCGGGTTCAATCAATTCGCCTTCTAGTGTAAATATGGTTCATGGCAGTGGCCATCAATCCAATCAGCGGTCGATATCTTCGCCTTCTGATTTAGTTGCTGGCGCAACAAGTGTTAACAACAACAACAACAATAGCATTTCGTCGGCGGCTGCTGCTGCTCAGGCTGCTCAAGCAGCGGCTAGTGGAGCAGGCAGTTTAGGAGGTTCAGTTAGTGGATCGGTTAGTGGCGGACCCGTGTCGCCTGTAAGCAACATGAGTCCCATGATGATGATGAGTGGAGAAGGGTTACAGCCAACGATGATGGCGACTACAAAAGAAGGACACAATGCACACATGAACACACACATGAATCCACAGATGAATGCACACCAACAGCTGGCCATTCCTACAGCCGTTACTATTCCCGAAACAGACGCAAAGAGCGGCAACCCCAGCCTATCACTACAGTACCCCAACGACGCGCCGTTGAGCAAAGTCGCCATCAAAGTAAAGGCAAATCTCGATACCAATCTTGATGCCACAAGTCTAGAAGACAGCCAGCCAACCGTTTTGCAAAAGGAAATGGTTGCGTGGTTTCCGGCGCCTCCAGTGTTTATAGCAAAACGGCACGTTTGCGAAATGGTAGGCCGCAACTTTAGCGGGCTTTTGTTTGGGCCAATTGATGATGATGATGATGATGGTGGTGATGATGATGATGAGAATAGTGAAGAAAAAGACGACAAAAAAAAAAAGGATCAGAGGAGGATGTTGGTGGTTGGCCATTCGGCCAAGTATTTGGCGTGGAAACGGCAGAAACTTGCAAACGAGGCCAAGCACGGGGTTTTGGTCAAGTGACAAGTGTGACAAATGTGACAAATGTGACAAATGTGACAAAAGTAACAAAATTGTAATACAAATAAAAAGATGCATTAACCGGCGTCAGCCACATAATATGTTACACACTGCGTCACAGAAAGGAGGTAATTATTTGGACTTGTGGAAGAAAACGATCCTTGCGTTTGACGCATCGATTTTTCAGATGGTGCAACAAAATAACATTTGAATAAAAATTAAATTTAAATAGGTGACCGTTTTTTTAACCAGCATGAAAAAATTTAAATTACAAACAAAATTATACAATATTTACTAGAGTAAAAAAAAGAAATTACAAGACACCAAAGTACTGTTCAATGCCATACATGCCAGGATCCTTCCAAGCATCATCGTACGCAGTAAACAAAATACAGTCACTACCAGCTTTAGCCTTAATGCCAGCAACGGCTGCAGCTTGGTTAGAGGGAGAAGCAACAGCTTGGCCGTTGGATTCACCCTGATGGGGCCATCCGGATTCGGTAATCATTACATTTTTAGAGCCGTTGCAAGCAGACCAAACACGCTGGACCTGTTCAAGAACCCAATCGCCGGCGCCATCAGCTGCAACATTTCCGTCAAAGTACGCGTGCGCGTTAACAGCCATATAATCCGAGTGATCGCAGAGGCCGGGATTGTTAATGACGGCAATAAAAGTATCAACGGAAACAACAGGACCGGTATAACCAGCGCTTGTCAAAACAGGTCTGGCAGCAGAAATGTAGCCAGCAATCTGGTCAACGGTAGCTTGGCCATTGTTGACTAGTTCGTTACCAATGGAAATGGTATGGACAACGTCCCAGTCATTGCCAATAGCGCTAATGACAGACTGAAGGCCGTTTTGGAGATCGGAAACGTCGTAAATGCCGATAAAGAGTTTTTGGCCAGGAGCAAGAGCAGCCTTGACGTTTTCGACTTGGGAGCAGTCGACACCGTAAATTCTGATAATTTCGAAATCAGAGATTTTGGATAAATCGCTCTTGACTTCGTCGGCAGTCTTGCAGCCGCCTACTTTATAAGGAGAGTAAACGATACCCTTGGCACCACCATTAAAGGAGGAGGAGGAGGAAGAAGAAGAAGAAGAAGAAGAGGAAGAGGAAGAGGGGGAAGCAGTTTGAGATTCTTGGGAAGAAGAAGAAGAAGCAGGTGTTTCAACAGATGCAGGAGTAGACTCTGCAGTAGTGGACTCGGGGGTAGACTCGGAAGTAGTAGTAGGAGCAGTAGTAGAAACAACTTCAGCAGCAGCAGAATCGACAGTAGTGGTTGGAACGGAATCGACTTGGCTGGTTTCAACAGAAATCAAGTTACCGTTAGAGTCAACGATATGCTTAATGACGATAACCACGTCGTCGGGCTGGGCATCGCGCTTATGGGCGTGATGGTGATGGAGAGGCTGGGCAACAGCGCCCAGGACGGAGGAAAAGGCAACGGCGGCCGCGATGGTGACTTTGGAAAAGAACATTGTTGAAAGAAAGGAACGTGCAAGTTATAATCAATATAAGTTTGGAGAGGAAACGCCGTGAGATTGAGCCAGTCAATACAGGGAAGCTAAAGGAGTGAAAGGATCGAAAAACAGAGATCGGGTCGGTCGCAGAAGGAAAAAGGAAGGAAAGCGAGGAAACGAGGGCAATTTATAGGCAGCGGGAGGGTATATGGCAGGGCTATTGGTCGGCACATTTCTTTTTGGAAGATGTGGGCACGGCGGATATCTGGGCATGAGTAAGTAAGTTGTTAGTCAGCTTTTTTTTTTGTTTTATTTTTTGTTTTATTTTTTTTTTTATTTATTTATTTTCTTTTTTTTGTTTCGTTTCGTTTCGTTTCATGTTTTGGTTTGATTTGTAAATTGGATTGGATTGAATTCATGGCTTGTAGATAAACAAAAACAAAAACAAAAAAAAAACTAGACTTGCACCTTTTCGGTCGCAATCGTGGCCAGACTGTCGAGTGCCGAGCGGCTGTGCAGCTCGAGACTTTGGTGGCCCGACCGCGGCGACAACGAGCGCTGCGACGGCGACGACGACGACGAAAACAACGAGCCACAGGATACTGGCGGCGTGCAGTTCGGCTCGTTGGACGTGTTGAGGGCCAGCCGGTTCAGGCTGGGGTCCACACCCGGTTCAAGCCTGGCCTTGGCCTGCCGCAGCTTGTCGAGTCCCAAGTCTACGTTTTTAAACGCCAGCAACGAAACCTCGGTCCGAATGGAACTCGACTTGTCCAACAGCTTCAAAACCAACATTCTGAGCATGGAAAGGCCGTTATCGTTGTTTGAACTCGATGGCTCTAAAATGGCTGCGAGATGGCACAGATTATCGACAATCAGCCGGTAGAAATGAGACACGAGGACTGAGCAAGAAATCAGAGGCGAGACCAACAGCGTAGACAACTCTTCAAGAGCTTCAACCATGCGAGATGCGTGAGCTTGCATGCTTTGATTACAAGGCAGCGACAAGCCAGTGGCCAATACACTGCTTTCGACGGCATAATAGATGGCTTTCAACACTGCAGCCGAGTCCCATGAACCTTCAATTTCAAGTTTTGCATTGCCCAATTCATTCAGCAGAGAGTTTAATGCATCTTGATTTTTAACGTTGTTTTTAACTTTGTTTGGCGAGTCTGGGGATTCGGCAAGCGATAGTTTGACTTTTGATGCATTACGGAAAATCAAACACAGTCTAATAATGTCGACGCCGGCACGAGACCCGGCAAAGACCAAGACGTCGTTTTGGCGGTCGTAGTTGATGAGATGCTGGGGAATCAGTGCAGGCTGGTTAGAAGAGGCGCTGTTTAAGCAGTCGAGAATGACCAGCACCAGAAACAGGCGGCGGGATTGGGTGTGTAGATTCATTGAATAGGCCGTGCCGACGGCGGAACCCAGCCAAATGGAGTCGTCTGTAAACAAAAACAGGAAAACCAAAAGAACCAAAAACACCGTCTTGTCTGCCTGGTCAAGCGAGTCTTGTTTAGACATGGCGTTCAACACAGCCGTCAAAACATTGTTTTTGTAGACTGAAAGCGAGTCAACGGAACAGGATGACAGCTTTGAAATGCCGACAATGCCAGAAAGCAGGCCGCAGGACAGCGAAGAGTCGGGACATGCCAGTAGCCACGCTTTTAAATGGGCCTTGGAATGGGGAAGAATCGGCAGGGTGGGATGGATTAGTTGATAGTACGAGTTGATGGCGTGGTCGTTCCACAGAGACAGAATATTGGTGCTGGGTTGGTGGTGATGGTGGTGATAGGTTCTGCCCAAGGTCTCGATGTGAGGAAGCAAAAGCGGAGCCGTTGCGGACAGAGACGCGGGAGGTTTGTTTGAAAACAAGGGCTTGAAGGTGGCGGTTGGAAACAGGTTGTTGATTGGCGGCAGTTTGTTGCTGTTGCTGTTGCTGTTGGTGATTGACGACGCGGCCAGATGCGGCAGGAGTGGCAGGATCTTGATGGGCTTGGCGACCGGGGCCAGCGGCGGGCTCGTGTTGTGGCTCGGGGCCGGGCTGCCGGCGGGCACGCTGTTGCGGGCGAGCGCGGCGCAGGAGATGGAGAAGGCGCGCTTCTTGGCCGGGTCGCGGCGCAGGCCTTTGGACGGGCCGCGCTTGAGCGGGACGCGGCAGAACGAGCACTTGTCGCCGGCGCGGCGGCAGGCGGAGCACGGGGTCTTGCCGGTATCGGGGTTTGCGTCGCAGCGGATCTTTTTGCGGCGGCACTCGTCGCACGCGCGCGACACCTTGGAGCGCTTGCGGGGGGTCAAAGAAGCATCCATTGTTGCTGTGGCTACTGTTGCCAGGCTGCCGTCCTTTTATACGCTCGGATTATTGGCCGCGTGCGATTTTCCGGCCCCCGCAGCTCGAGAAATACCCCGCATGGCCAAACTCTAATCGCCTTCAACACCGACTCTGCTCGCCCACGAAACCCGCGCCCTGCCGCGCCCAGAACATGCGCTCCCGCAGCCGCACGCACTCTGCCCAGGCCCGGTGCCGGCTGGCCGCCCCGTCCGTTTTCCACACACCAACCCGGACCGCCCGCGCAAACGACACGTAGTCGCACACGGCCCGCACCCGGTGCAGGCAGTGGCAGCACAGCGGGTACCCGGACGACGTCGAGCTCTCGTCGTCGTCGTCGTTGGCCTTTTTGTCTTCAGCCTCCACGTGCTCTCGGCCTTCTTTGTCCACCCGCAAGTTGTGCAGCCGCGCGTACAGCAGCGACCCCGACCGCGTTTCGCCACACATCGAACATGCCGCCAGTGTAGCCACCGGCGGTGGTACCCGGGTCGAGCCGTTCAGGTCGCCTGGAACCGGGCAGCCGATCAGCGTCGCGTAAACCTCCCGTCCGTTTGTCGACGCGACACACGCAGCTGTGCTCTGGACCTGTTCCGACGCTTGGGTGCTGATCGAGCCTTGCGACAGCCGTGCGGAATGGGCACCCTCGGCCTCTTCTTGCACCGAGTACGCCAGTTTATACGCCTCGTTCACGGCCGCAATGGGCTCGACCTTTATGGATCCGTCGTAAATCGACGACAGGATGTTGCGTCTCGACAACCAACTCAGGCCAGGCGCAACTTCTAATCGCAGCGTGGGCTCTATATCTTCAACAACCGACCGTTTGAAAAACTTGAACTCTTTCAGGCCGGGCGTGTCTTTAGAGCTGAACGGGTGGATCCGTGACGCTATTGACGATATCGTGCCTTCTTCTGTGTCCGATAATGGCGCCATCAACAAAAACTCTTGATACAGTTGAAGATCGTGGCGTAAAACTGGTCTTTTGGGGGTATTCAGCGCAACGTTGAAAAACCCGCCGTTCAATTTCCCGTGGTCTTCAATATCGGCTCCAGCCCCATTCATCTTCATCAACCTGTCTCGGTCATCCGAAACATCTTGCAGTACGCGCTTCAAAGCCGTCAACTGCTCTTGCATGTTTTCCAACAACACATCCCGTTCCTGTAACTGCTGTCGCAAGGTATCATTCTTCCGTCCCCAAACAGACGTTTCTCTGTTGGCGTTTGCAACCATCTTGTTAGCCTCGCTGAACAGCGAAGATGTCAATTCTTCAATCTCTGCTTGTAATCGAGCAGACTCTTTTTCCGCCTCAACTTGTGCTTTAGATGCCAAACTTGCTTTCTCAACTTGTTTTTCATATGTAGCCTTTGTAACCAATTCTCCGTTTGCGATTTTGTCTTCGTGTACCAAGTTTTTTCTGCGAGCAGCGTCCAGTTCTTTTCGAAGCACCTGAACTTGGTCTTCGAGATCTGCCTCATGATCTATGGCTTGAATCAGTCTTGTCGAAAGTTGTGAAACTTTCTCCGATAATTCGTCAGCCATTTTAATTTTTATTAAAAATTATAAAAAAAATAAAAATAGTCAATTCTAATTTGTTTTGGTGGTGATGCAAAAAAAAAAAAAACAAACCCAAATTTATTTTCATCCTTTTTTTTTTTTTTTTTTTTTTTTTTTACCACTCACCCTGAAATGCTACCTCCAATCGCTGTTTACACCCCCTCGTCAACGCCAGTCCCGGCCATGGTCATCAGACTGCCGTCCGGCGCCATGGCCGCTATCAAGTCGGGACTCGCCGTAGGCCTTGATTTGGGCTCAGAGTCAGTATGTATTCCATTGATCAAACTATTGATAACTCTTAAACTAACCGTTTAGACGCTCCAAATCGGAAACAAATCCTACTCAATCAACGCGACACCCCAACAAACCCCAATCAATCTCTACCAAGGCGATCCCGACAACTCAATCACGGCTCCGGTTTACCACCAAGTTGCTCGCATTTCTCATCGTCTCACTGTAACTGCCGACTCTACAGTAGCTGCAACTTCTTTATTAAGAAACAAATCTGATTTGGTCCGACGTGAGCGTGAAGCCAACAAAACAACTTTAATTTCTTTAGCTCCTTCAATCAATTCCTCAATCCCTGCATCCGCATCAAATTCCTTAACTTCGACTCCAATTTCCACATTCCTAAAGACCCCAGGAACTCCCGCCAATCCTCCATCTCGAGCTTCCTCTTCTTCTCCTACTGCATCTGCCGCAGTCTTGCGACAAAAACAAAAACGATTTGCCATTTCTGCTTCTAAACCTTTGACCTCTATTAATTTATCCGCCGCTCCAAACCGATTGGTCCATTTGCTGGCTCTTGGTCCTTTATCGTTTGAAACTATTCTTAATCGTACAAATATTCGTCAAAACGAATTGGAAAATTTATTAAAACAATATGCAACAGTACAAGAAAACAACAATAATAATAATACAGTGTACGCGCTTGCTGATAACGCTTATAAAGATTTACGTGTGTGGGATTGGAAACATTATACTGCCACACAACGAGCCCAAGTCATTAAAACATCAACTTTGATTTTTGACAAATTAGGATATCCAGAAACTCACATGGCCCGCCGTCTTTTGATCGATCCCAAGATCCGGCTAGCTGAAAAAGAAAAGGCAGAGGCCGAACGTGAAGCCGAAAAAGACGCAAGGTATGCTGCAGAACAAGAAAAGAAGGAAAAGGAAGAAGAGGAAGCTATGCAAAAGGCTTTGGCCCAGATATCGGCAAAGAAGGAAGAACGTGAGCGCGCAAAAAAGAATATCCAGAAAAACAATTTCAATACCAATACCAACAATACCCATCTTCAGCATGTGCAAAATCAAAGCCAAAACCAATCCAATGGCTCGACTTCGATGCTGCAAAAGGTGGTTAAAAAGTCGCAAAACAACGGAATCAATTTGGTTGTGGCCAAAAAGATGCCAAGCACTACAAGTGCAGCATCATCCGCGAATCCTTCTCCATTGCCGTCGCCGTCGTTGTCAGCTGTGGGAGCATCAAATGTACCTTCTAATCTGTCTTCCAATCTGGCTTCTAATGGATCAAACGGTTCAGCAATCACTTCTTCGTCACGGCGGCAGCAGCGTGAGTTACGTGAACGTGAACTAAAGGAACAAAAAGAGCGGGAAAAGGTCAAAGAGAAGGAAACAAAGACCAAAAAACGACGATTGTCATCAAACTTGATTGACAACGAATTACTAGAATTGTCTGAAAAACCCAAACGCCAAAAAAGCGTATCAGACGAAGATACCAGTACAAATACCAACAAACCAATTGGTCTTGGAATCAGCGACGACTATTCACTAGTTTTGAAATTCAAAGAAAAGTATTCACTGTACGAACGTTTGTATAAAGCGTATAAACGCGACCACGACAAAAACTCAGCGTCATCATCATCATCAGCGCTTGCCAAAGATTTCAAACGCGTGCTGTCGTTACACAACGATCTCGACAAAATGAAGCAACGCATTTGGAACATGCCGCCGCCAAGTGGTGCGGGCAGAAAGAATAAAGCAAAGACTAACGGAAGTAATGGTGACGAGAGACCGGTGATGAGGAAAAGAAGTTTAAAAAAGGATCAGGCTCGCAGGAAAAGATGATTATTTATTGATTTGTATTTAATAAAAAAAAATGATTGATTATATTCAGAAAAAAAAAAAAAAAAAAGATTGATTGTAAGTGAAATATAAAAAGATGGATGTATACTCTCAAATTAAAGTTACGATTATACAAGGGCGTGTAGTGTAGGGGTTATCGCGTCCGCTTTGCATGCGGAAGGTCACCGGTTCAATTCCGGTCTCGTCCAAACTTTTTGCCATATTTAGTTGATCCATTCCATTTGGTGATATCCTTTGATTCTAGAAGTTCCAAAGTGTTTTAAATCCTTGTGCCATTTTTTTTCTTGGTTGTCGTTTTGATCACCATCATTTTTTTGGCTATCGTCATCACTATCGATGTCTTTTTCTTCATAATACTTGAACCCGTTTGCCAAGTAAAAGTTTTGTGCTCTTTTGTTGACGTTGAAGACGGTGAGCATGAGTTTGTGAACGTTTTTGCGAGCGTGTTTGAGAGCGGTGCAGCGCGACTTTGCGAGGGCGAGGAGGTGGGAGCCCAGGCGGAGGTGTTGGTACGGTTTGGAGATGTGGAGTTCGTAGATGTAAGTGACGAGAGAGTTTTGAGGGTCGTTGGGGTCATTTGGTTCATTGGGTTCATTGGATTCATTGGATTCATTGGATTCATTAGGGTCTAGGAATTCGAACGCGGTGGGCTGGAGGCTCAAGAAAGCGACGACTTTTAGGTTCGTGGTGTCTAGATTTGAGTTTGTGATATCCTGAAGGTTCAAGAGCGGATGTGAGTCGTCAATTGGATTGTTAATTTGATTTTCAATTGGATTGTTAATTTGATTTTCAATTGAATCGTTAATTTGATTTTCAA
>JAJLVH010000786.1:0-16010 GCA_030570155.1 Magnusiomyces magnusii
TCGAACGAATGACAGATATCGAAGAATTGTGATTTAGTACGATTAAAAATTTTTTTATCGGAAAAGTTTATATTTAAACCTTAAGATGGTTTAACCTTTGTAGAATAATTTACATTCGGACATGATTTTACACTCGGATATGATTTACATTTGGAAGTGATTTAAAATTTAGGACGACTCAATAATGAGGATGATTTCAAAAAAATTTTCACAAGTTAAAATTTTTCACTACCGAGCGGTACCTAGCAAGATGAACAAGCTGTTGGACATACAAAAAAATACAATGGATGAACAAACTAGTTTTATTGTGAATTTTCAAGAGCTGGATTTTTTTTTTTTTTTTTTTTTTTTTTGATTATTGTCATGTGTTTAGACATGTATCAGGTACGCGTGTATCGGATAAAAGAAGTAGTATCGATAAGTGTATATATGGATTTTTTTGATTTTTTGTCTTATTTTGGATCATTTTTAGAAAACCGTTTAAATTTATGGATGTAAAAATGTTTTTATTTTTGTATATTTTTTTTATATATGAGAGCAACGAGTTGATTAGTTTGTTTTATTTTATATACAAAATACAGTGTGTGCATGTTTTGATCATTTCATCCATCATGTCTAAATGTTGTGAAATTACATATTTCATAGACTGTTAGCATAGGTAGGTTCTATACGCGATATTGGTTTACTATTAATAATACGGAACTCTTGTATACGTTCAACCCTACAATATTGGAATAGTCTGGCTGGAAGAACTCTTGTGTGTGTGGGAAAGAAGAAGTGGTGGCAACGTCAGGTGCATCAGTACTAGTCAACACCATGTGACTTAAGCCCGATAGAACCACATCATAGAAATGACGGCTTGCCATTCCATCAAGCACTACATGTTTATGAAAATAGACACAATGTTTTCTTTTTTATTGTATTTGTGTTGGAAATAGTGGAATATTGACCGTTTATTGGCTAAAAATACATGTACAACAAAAAGTACGTCAACGCCGATGCAAATCGTTTATTGTATTTTTTATTGTTCTTTTGTAAATACAAATGAACAAACTTCCAATTTGAGAAAAAGTGTCACGTTCGGTTTAAAAAAAGAAAGCAATTGCTGGTTATGATTATGAACCAAGCTGGCCAAAAATCTGAATATCTGTATAATTTTTTTTTTTTTGAGACTTGTGGCTTTTTGGTTTTCCATATTGTAATTAATCATGTAAATAACATAATTATAATGGAGTGAAAATAAAGACATAACAAGAAATGAACTTGGCTTTATTTCAACGTTCCACTAAACCGAAAACCGTCAACACTAGTTTTTTTCATTTTTTTAAAGACTATTATTATTTTTACTCTGTTTCTTTATATTTTCTAATACCATTGTTTGTTCATGTATTTTTTTATTCCGTCGGTGTCAGATAATTTCAGTCACGCAGCCCCGTACGGCTACAAATGGATCTCCAATTTTCAAACTCTCGCAAAAATGAATTGTTATTGGCTAAGAAAATAAATAAATGAATAAATAATAATAAAAATACAAAATCAAAGTCTTTTGGTATAGTGTAACATGTGACTCATGGTTTTTCCAAAAGGGGAAACGTGAACGGCTAACATGTCAAGCGTTGTTTTCATTTGCCAATATTTGTCTCGATATTATTTTAATTAAAATACACTCAAACCAATTTACATAATGATGTTTTTTCCAATTTCTCGGCAAAATAACGGATTTTGAAAAAAATTTTGTCTCACGAATTTTTCAAAAACGTCCAAGTCAAATGAAACTTGAAACCTCACCATGTCTCAATGATTGCACTAGGGAGTCCCATTAGCACCGGAATTTTTGCTTCTACAAGAGCAGGGCTTGTTAACGCAGGTCCTGTCGGATCTTTGATAGCCTATATCTTCATGAGAACAACTTGTTACAGTGTTACTCAGTCAAACGACGAAATGTTTACATATATTCCAATCACGGGGGTTTTCAATGTGTTTTGCTCTAAATTCGTGTCACCAGCTTTTAAAGCTTTTGTCGGTTACATGTACTGGTTTTCGTGGACAATGTCCTTGGCTGCTCAACTTGCTGTCATTAGTTTGATTTTTCAACTGTGGACTGTGCAAGTTCCGAATGCTGCATGGATTGACATCTTTTGGGCATTGTGCACTGTCATTAATTTTTTCCCTGTTCACGTGTATAGAGAAATCGAGTTTTGGATTACTTTCGTCCATAGGGTCCTGAAGTTTTAGTAGATCATACTGACTGTAGTCACTTTTTGGGTCCATTGATATCTTTGACCAATGCAGCTTTTACATATCAAGGTATTGAGATTGTTGATATTACAGCTAGTGAATCTGATAACCCAAGAAAAAAAGGCGTTTTTTCCGAATCTTTCTCTTTTACATTTTGTCCATTTTCTTTATTAGTCTTCTTGTACCTTTTGATACCGTAATGCTTGGGTCGGAAGCTTTTTATTCAACAGCATCACGATTTGTGATTGCAGTTTTGAATTGTGGTACCCCCAATTATTCCTTATATTTTCAACGGTTTCGTTATTCTTGCAGTCATATCATTTGGAATTTCCAACGTTTATACTGGATCCCGTGCATTGTACGCATTCGTAACCGCCAAAATAGAACCCCAAATATTGACATGGACTGCTAAACAAGGAGTTTTTCATGTGGAAGTAGCTATGCTTGCCTTTTTCTGGTTCCTCAATCTTACCACTGTTTCTAGACTTTTGGCATGGGCCAGCATCTCCCTTTCCCATATTCGTTTCATGTCTGCTTTCAAGTTCAACAACATTGGCAGATCGACGTTGCCATTCAAAGCAATTGGCGGGAAATTGGTATTTTAAAGTTTCGAATTTCTTGACTGCGTATATTTCGGTTTTTGTTTTATAGAAAAGGGAATCTACGTTAAAACTAAAGATATTGATATTGTGACTGGATGCCA
This sequence comes from Magnusiomyces magnusii, assembly GCA_030570155.1. Taxonomy (NCBI): domain Eukaryota; kingdom Fungi; phylum Ascomycota; class Dipodascomycetes; order Dipodascales; family Dipodascaceae; genus Magnusiomyces; species Magnusiomyces magnusii. Next base: position 2,942 of record JAJLVH010000786.1, read on the forward strand.
AGATTTGAAAAATAAGTTTGAAAATGAGTATGACTAAAGAAAAAAAAATCTGCTTTCTAGAATTTGGAACCGTTTGGTTTAATCAAAATTTGTATATTGATTTTTGACCAATCAAAGCTTTTTGATGGACATTTGAAAATATATTAAAAGTATATAAAAAGAAATAAAATGTGATAAATAATTAACAGTTATATCTTTGTTCAAATTGAGACTGTTGACCATGTTTGTTGTGATGTGGATGAGCTTGAGGCTGATAACGATTAGTAATAGTATTGACATGATTAAAATATCGATGTTCTTGATGACTGTTATTTTGCATTAATGAAGAGCCGTAACGTTGAGCCATTTGTTCATGGCTATTATTATTATTATTAATGTTTTGAATATGATTTGTATGCTGGGGATGAAAAGGTTGTTGAAAAAGTGGTAAATGGTGCGGTTGCGGTCTAGAATCTTTTGAATTTTGGAAATATGAGTTTGGTATCGATGTTGACATTTGTTGATAAACAGGCTGATGAACGGGTTGTTGATACAAAGGTTGAGAATATGGTGATGATGAAAACGATTGCGCATAAAGATTGTTATGTTGGTTTTTTATAATATTGGTTTGGGTACTAGAATTTGTTATGAAAGATTCTGGAATATATTGTTTGTTTGGCTGACTATTAGAATAAATATTTGGGTGGCCATTTGGATAACCATTTGGGTAGTTGTCAGGATAAAGGCGGCGGCGTTCAAAGTCTCTGCGACGCATCATTTCATGTTCATGTTGTCTTTGTTCAAATTCTTGAAGGGAAATATGATGATGCATGGGTGGGTATGAAGATGGCTGCTGATGTTGGTTTAAAAACGAATTATGAAATTGATTTTTTGTTTCAACTATTTGGTTTTGAAATTGCGGATGCAACATTTGGGATTGTTGTTGCATGGCTATGGGATTGGGTGGTTGATGAGATTCGAATGAAGACATATTTGAGTGTTGGGTTGGTATCATGTTATGTTGATTATTTGGATTATGAAAAATTTGCAATGGTTTTTGATCAAATTGGTGAGTTGTTGGTGGAAAAGGATGTTCTTGAGATAACTGCAAAAGACTTAAATAAGTTTCATTATCATGAGATTTATCTTGAAACTGTTGTTTTTTGGGATTAGCAGCGTTCAAAAGTTTCAGGTCATCATCTATTTGGTTATCATTTAGAGAAGATACAGTTGGATGAGAATCAAGATTTTTAGCAATATGGTTCATAGTTACAACAAACCCTTTAACAGAGTTGTATTTAGAATTGCTTTCAAGACCATTCGATTGATAAGAAATTTTTGGCAATTTTGAACGTGAATATTCATAGTTCAAACGAGTAATGTCTTTATTAACTTTAGAAACCATAGACTCGCGAAGCCGTGCTCTACTGTCATAAAATCTTGTCCAAAGGATCTCCATTTCGCCCAAAGTCTGACGCCGGATCATGTCCATTTTATACTGGTACCGGCGTTTGGCCAGCGCAAGTTTTCGAGCATGGTGGTCATCTTGTGCTTGGTAAATGTGAGAAAACAGGCTGCTACGTTTGTCTTGTTTGATGCGATTCAAAACGGCGGTAGACCGGGAAATTCTGGCTTTAGAAAGGAGCGAAGCCAGTTTTTTGTATTGAAACGACAATTGGTCTTGAGCGTCTTTGATTTTGAACGGGTCGTTGTCGAAATCTTGGGGTTCAAGTGCTGCATTGTTTTGTAACTGGGCATTATGCAATGATTTTGTGATGGTATTGTTGTCGCCGACTTTATTGTTATCCTGACCAATTTCTTGAATATTTTCTCTATTTTTATTTGGATAGTTGCAAGTTTCATCGTCAGTTTCTTCAATGGCTTCAGAATCACCGTGTTTCATGTCTTGAAAAGGTTGGTGAAGCAGAGTCGAGTTTGATAAGTCATTTGGTGATGACTCGAGTAAAGTAGAAGAACCATTCGACTCAAAATGACGAGCAGATTTAAGCAATGAACCAGCTGAAGTTGGTTTCATTATTAAACAAATATGATCAATAGAAACAACGATAACAGGAGCAGGAACACTGATGAGTATAAATAAAGTTGGAGCGAAATACCGGCAATAACCTTTTTTCTTATATACAAAATGGTTGACAGTTAGTTTAGATTTTTTGTGGGTGGCCGGCGATCTACAAAAACGGGCGATTGGCCCAAAGACCCAACGCTAAGAAAAACGATTCGATACTGGGTTGGTTTTAAAGGAGCCCACGGACGATTACATGAGATTTACAGCTTTTCGACTAGTCCCAAACCGTGTTTGGCCCCGAATCTTTTGGTTTGGTTTGGTTTTGCAGCTCCGCGTTTTGCATTTTTTGTGGTTTTCATTGGCCAAAAAGCGGCTTCAGCCAAAAAAAGCTTCGATTTTTGATTTTCCAGCCCATTTTAGAAGGTCACGGGATCACGTGTGTGAAAATCTGACTGTCAAAACTAACCTCAACGTCGCCATCGTCATCGCCATCAACATCGTCAACGTTAGAACAAAGTCAAACATGGAAAACGTCGCTACTCTACAAAAATCTGTCGACAGTCTCGGCTCGGCAATCTCGCCATTAGAATCCCAACTCAACGAACTACTCACAGCCACAGATCTCGATACCATGAGCCCAATAGAGCAGGCCGAATACTACAGCACACTCACATACGCACTCGACTCCATCATATTTGCGTACTTAAAGTCGGTCGGCGTCGACCCCAAGTCTCATCCCATTTCCGCCGAGCTCCAGAGAGTAAGAGGGCTGATGGCTTCTCTGAAGAAGGCCAGAGGCGAACAACGTATGTTTCTGCTATTCTATTTTTTTTTCTTGACCATCGCCACCAAACTAACGCTTTTTTTTTCAGCCGTCTCGAACTCAAAGATCGACAAAGAAGCCGCTGCCCGGTTCATCAAGCACGTCATTGGATCCCAGGCCGCCAGCGACGCAAAAAATCTTCCTAAACCGGTTCTTGAAAAGTTTACAAACTAGTCATGTGCGGATTAGTAATTATTAGTAACTATTGGTAATCACACGTGACTTTAAATTTTGTCTTTAAATAATCCCCACACTTTGAAACCAAAACCTGATATCAATTTTTTTTTTTTTTTTTATATTTACATTTACATTTATACTTATATTCATATCAAGACTTTTATTTAGACTGCCATTATCCATATTGTTATTATTTTTAAATGTCCGTTTTATCGTCTATCGGAAGGTTCATCAACCGACATCGTCGCAAAATCTTTGTCTCTGTAGGCCTTGTTGCGTCGAGTTATTTTGCAATTGAATATTTGAAAAACAAGTTATTTGAAATCCAAGATCGGTTAGCTACTGAGAAATCAGCAAAAGAAAAGTGAGTTTTTTTAATTTATGATTATTATTATTATCATTATTATTGACTATCATCATAGTCTTCGTCGACGTTTTGATCAAAATCAAGAAGATGCAACTTATACAATCATGGCACTCATTCCGCCATTAACTTCAGATATCATTGATTCTTTTCCTGTTGAATCTATTACCCAAGAATTGCAAGCCAAGCGGTCCGAAAAGTCAAAGGCTTTGGCAGACAGCAAAACCCAATCTGATGGAATTTCTGATATTTCTAGTAGCGTGAAGCAAGATGAAGATAAACCAAATACCAACAATGAAAACGAAAACAAAAACGAAAATGAAATAGTTGTTAAAGAAGATCCGTCTCAATCATTGATCAAAGTTGAAAAAATTAATCGCAAGTCTAAAACTCAGCTATGGCAAGAACTCAAGATTGAATCAATTACCCGATTATTCACATTAATCTATTCCATCGCGTTGCTCACCTTTTTGACAAGATTACAATTAAACATCCTTGGTCGAAAAAATTATGTGTTGAGTGTTGTTGAGTTGGCAGATCAGCGAAGAAACAAGACTAAACCGAGTGAAGGGTTATTTACAAGTGAAAATAGCAATGATTTTTTGAATGCTAACGATAATGATACTGAAAATGGCAGCAATGCTCCAAACGAAAAAGAAGAAGGAGAGGCTAAATTGAACAAAATGTATTTGGCAATGTCTTGGTGGTTTATCAACAAAGGTTGGATTTCTTTAAGCCAACAAGTTGGGGATGCTGTTCAAAGAGTATTTGGATCGTAAGTAAGAACTAACTTGCCAACTAACCTTTTATTTTTATTATTAACACTGCAAATTTTAGAATCAACCCTCGATCAGATCTGACATTAGAAAAACTTTCGGAACTTATTGGTCAAGTCCAATATTTGATTGACTTTCCGTATGGATCAGAAACGCCACAAAACTTTCTTCGTAACTTGTTGCCGCCTGAAGAACTGGAAACGTTTGTTCTTTCACAGGCGTTGGGAGAGGATTATAATATCTATGATAACAACAACAGCGATGAGATACCAGATGAGTTGCGTGTGCTTATTGACGAAACAACAGATTATGTCGAGTCGCCAAATGCAGGTGAAGTGATTAAACGCTTGGTTCATACTGGATTAAGCGTTGTAGTTTCCAAAGTGGCCAAGATGTATGGCATAGACACAACCATGGCATCTTTTGATGATAACAGCAACAATAATAAAGAAATCAATCAAGCAGAGAAAATGAATGACAAAACAATCAAATTGGCTAGTATTCTGGCAAACGTTTCTAGACAGGCACATTCGATATCAGGAGGCAATCCATTAAGTCCAAACGAATACATTTCTGCGATGGTGAATGTGGATGAGTTGAACTCTTTTAGTGCTATAGTGTATTCGAATTTTGATTGGAGGGTAGTCGACGAAAACTGATGGAAATATTTTATTGTTTTTATGTTGTTTCTTGTTTCAAATGTGGGATTATAAAGAAATATAAAGAATTAATATAAATTGGAGTTGGGCAAATATTAATTAAGTCATTATTGTCAGGTCTATTATCTAAGTCATTAAAAACGGTTACAAAATATTACAATTACAATACACCAAAGGAGGCCGGATTACAAAAAAATATAGAAATACAAAGGAACCACAACTAGTTTAAAACAAATCTGGTAAATAATAATTTAATAAATCAAAATATTAATTGGGAAATTGGGTTATTTGTTTAAATGGCGATTAATTTGTCGGTTGAATATATTTCTTCAAATATAATTTCTAATAAGATCATGAAACCTTTTAAACGCAACATTGGGTTCCATTCCCTTATTGCTTCTCCACACTTTTTCCGAGTTGACTGCGATTTTGTCGATGGAACCGTTGACGAAATGGGTTACCCAGTGGGTGGGTGGGATTTTGTTCCAGGATACAAAGTCGCCGTAGAGGCCTTGCAAATATAACCCGATAAACATGCGGAGCTGGTCTTCAGGGATGGATGCAAAAGTGGAATTCGTGAGAGAAAGTTTGGCGAGGGTTGAAGGGGGTAGAGATGCATAAGGTTTGATTGGATTTTGGATAGCAAGAGCTGGGTTAAAATGGGATGATGAAGAATAAGAGGAAGATTTTGAATGAGAGGAAGGTTTAGAGTTTGGTGATGAAGGTTTTGAAGATGAAGATGATGTATATGAAGAAGATGATGAAATGGTTGAAGATGGTGAAGAAGGTGAAGAATAAGATGATGATGAAGATAAAGAAAATGAACTATCATAAATCATAGATCGAGATCTTGAATGTCTAACAGGATTATGACGAGATTGCGGAGGGAAAGGAAGGTTTGAATGTGAAGGAGGATTTGAAGAATACGAAGATAAAGGACGCGAGGACGAAGAATATGAAGAAGATGGACGTGAGGAAGAAGTACGCGATGAAGAAGGACGCGATGAAGAACGTGAAGAGGATGGAAAAGAAGACTGGGTAGTAGATGATAAAACCGGACCAGAAATGGAGGATTTTTTGATTTTGTCTTCTTTTTCATGCTTTTCATGATTAAAAAGTTTAGAAAAACTTTTAGTACGAGAAAGTTTACGATGTTGTTGCTGTTGTTGTTGAGAAGGAGGAGGAGGAGGAAGAGGTTGAGATTGATATTGAGGTTGATAATGAGATTGTTGCTGATGTTGATAATGAGATGGGTATTGAGGTGATTGTAAAGGCTGTTGATATTGAGATTGTGAAGAATATGAAATGGAATGAGAATGACGGTGGTGGCTTTTATGGTGATTGTTTGGCTGTTGATGAGACGAAGATACAGGAATTATAGGAGTTTGAGGCATGAACCCATTGACATCTTGGAAAGAAACTGGATTTGGAACGTAAGAACTGGACGGATCAAAAATCATACTTGCTCTGGATCGGCGTTTGTTAGAAAAACTGTAGTTGGGTTGAGCTGGAGCTAAAGTAGAAGGAAGAGGGGAGGGGATTTGGTTCATCATCATCAACATATGATCTTTAGAAGCTTCAAAGTCATTTGCCAGATTCAAACTTTCATGTTTTCTTGGAAAGTTGTTGTTGGAACTGTTGCCAGAAGAATTATAATGAGGATTTAACGAGTAGTTTGTTGAAACATTAGCAGGCAAATTTAAAGACATTTGGCGATGATGGCTATGTCTTTTCTTGTGCTCATGATGAGAAGAGTGAGGAATAGCAGAGGCTGACATTATTGAAGATTTATGGTTGAAAATAGACTAGAATTTGTTGTAAATCAGCAATCAATCGGACATTTTCTTCAGTATTTAAACAATAGTATTTTATTTTTTACAAAAGAAGTTGGAAAAGCTTTAGTATTTAAATAGACTTGGAGATGTGCAATAATACTAGGTTATGGAGGCTAATAACAGGGTTTTCTTAAACTACTCCTATTTGCTATAACTAGCCGTTAAGAGGCTGTCATGCATATGGCTAGTAATAATAAGTCACCAGAAATCAGAATATGTCCACTTTTGGAAAATAAAGACAGAAAAGCTTAAAATCCAGGCTTAACGCAAAGAACAGTGTAACACCACCGGTTACTAAGAACGGTATCGCCCTTAAGCGAAACAGGTATGGTCATGTGATTATGGTCAGCAAAGCCAGTTACAGATACACAACGTGTCGCAAGTGCATGTGCATGGAATCGTTCTTTGTTGTGGCAGCTAACAAGCGCTTTTATGTGTATTTCTGATTCTACAAATATGTAATTTCATCTCCAAAAGGCAGGTAAGTTATTGGACTCGAGGTTTTTTGATTTTTAGTGTTTATTTTTTAGTTTATATTGGAATTGGATGAACTTCCGAGACGTATTGACGGGTTTTTATTATTTTTAATGTTACACTGTCAGTATGATCAGTCTTGATTATTGTTATTTCTTCGACATACACACAATTTAGACAGATCTTTATCTGCAAACTCCGTTTAATATCCATCGTTGCTAAAAGTTGACAGTGGTTGGTGTAATCAATATCTATATGCCTATTGTTGCGGCAGCTGGGTTCTCGCCATGAATAACGAAAGAAAAAAAGAAAAGAAAAGTAGGCATTATAACAGAGCACATTCCTGATCAATATTAATATGATTTTAATAGTCTTTGGATGATACGAAGTTAACTTGGATAAAAAGAAAAATAGGTGGTATTGATCAAGGCTCGACAAAACCGACCAACAAAACCAATACACTATTAGCTTCTCTTGTTTACTTTTCTTACTACTGACTTTAATAAATGTTTCAATGGCCATTTTGGCTTGTTGATGTAGCTATAAAACACATATTTATTAATCTTTTTGAGAAAAGCTAACCAATTCGAATATATTTTTTTCATAGTTTAGTTTAACAAGTTTTACATTTGCACTTGTTCTCGACCTATTTCAGACTTTTGGTTATGGCGGGTTCTTGTCTTTTCCAACCAAACAAGGTTTTTATGACAAATATATATGTATTTGCTTTCAAAAAAGTGTCGAATTTAATCAATAGCGACTTCATTTGAATACGAATTCAACACTTTTTGGCTGATTTTGAAACCATATTTCAATCACCAAGTATTGCCCAAATCCTTTAGATATTTGCAAATTAAGAAGTGACTATTGATTACAAAACAATGGGCATCATTTGAAATAAATTGCCTGTCTGATTTTTAATTTCTTAAATAATTTTTTCTTTTTGATAAAAAAAGCAAAAAAAAGCAGGCAAACATGTGTCTGTCACGTTGGTTACCAAATCTTAATTCATAAATCTTAATTAATGATTTATATTTAGTGGTTGAGGTCGTTTCTATGGATTTTTTTTTTTTAAGATCAATCCTGGTTTTTGCTGGTTAAAATGTATACATTTTCAAGAATATCAAATGTCACAATACAAAAACCCTGGTTTCTTAAAATTTTCATCTTTTCTTTTCTTTTTTTTTCTTATTTCGGTTATTTTTCCTTAATCTAATAAAGGTAAACCTGTCATATCCACCAGTATTTCGCACCTTTACAAAAAAGAATAAAAAGCTGTAAATAATTGTAGCATCTTTTGTAATGACATTTTTAATAAAAGCACATGGCTCATATGCCATTATACCGTTTTTGTTTCTTTTTATTTCTTATTATCATTTCTTTTGTCATTGACATTGGTGTTGGTATTGTTTATTTTCAACGTGTGGGTCGTTGAAGATTGAGTGTCTTGAAATGGGAACTATCATACATGGCACATGGAAGACTATTCCAAGATTGTTTTTTTTTTTGTCACAAAACTTATAATAAAGAAAAAAAGGAGCAAATAGCGAGAAACAAAAATCAAGTAATAAGTCATAAAAGAATTAAGAAAAGAGCAACCCTCGAACAACCACCATTCTTTAAAGGGAAGTATAGAAAAAGAAGAAATTATTCCGTTGTTTTTTGTCTTAGTAAATTGGCTAGTTTTTTTTGGTATGATCATGTATAGTTCTTTTTTTAGCTTCGTGGTTTTGATTGTAATTGGCTTAGATTGTGATTGTGATTAGCTTGATTTGAACAGATTTCACAGAATACAGTCCATTGTCGTCTCACTGCATGTGCTCGGTTCATGATTGCATTGTCCGGTTCACAATTGTAGAATTCGCGTTTCCTTTTAACTAAGCACTTGTTGCTCATAAGATCGTTGGCGATGTGGGTTCAAAAAAGAGCTTGTTTGGTCTCATGAAAAAGAAAACAAAACGCTTGCTCACAGAAACCCACAAACGAAGCATTTTTGTTAGACAAATAAAAAAATCTCCTTCAAATGTAGTCGCTCGCGAGTTATAAATAAAACACTCTCACAGAAAAACAACAAATGAAATGAGCATTCACTCATTCGTCTTTTGACTGTTTGACACATTTAGACAGATGAACTCTTTTAAAGCAGTCTTATTAATTAAGTAATAATGAATCAACCAGTGACAACGATAACGACAAGAAAACACCATACATAGCCAAAACCATGACTTACAACAATATTGAATATACTACGAATTCCTAGTGGTCTTTTTCCTTTTCTTTTAGTGTTGATATTATCTAAAAAAATAAAGTAAAACTTAAGGGTTAACCAAATGGACCATGAATTTCAATAGTTTCAAACAAGATAACGATTTTTTTTGTGTGAAGGTAATCATAAACAGAATTCAAACTCCGTTTTTATTTCATTTTTCATCAAACAAACGTACTAAACAAGCGGTAAATTTTTCAATTTAAAAAAACTATCATCATTCATTACTAATTAGTATTACTTATTACTCTTTGTACTTGTTATTCTTTTTTTTTTTTTTTTTTTTTGTACAATTCCAACAAAGAGTCGAATCCTTGCATCAACAAACAAAACTTGGTAAAAATATGTGGAATAAACTAGATCAAAAAAACCAAAAAATTGAAATATAAATGAAAAAAAATTTTAAATTATGATATCGTTTGAAACTTTTCATGTTAGTTTTGAGTATTCCGATAATTTTTAAACCCGTTTTGAAATTTTATTTATTTATTTAATTTTTTTGAAATTGGTCAAGAGTTGGTGAAACCTATTGTTCATGAGTACCATAATTAGCGAACCCACTAACAAGACTGATTAACTAGACATGAACAATAAGGCTTATAAACAAGGCTGGTTGTTTGGTTAACAAAAAAAACGTTTGTTGTTCTTCAAGAATGACTAGTTGGTTTTCGTCTATTTGTAACTGTATGGACAATTATCTTATTTTAATCAAAAGCCCGATAATTCATACATGCATATCAGAAATACTTGTACTATCTACTGAACTCGAAAATCTAAAATATTTAATTTGTAATCCTTACTAAAATTTGAAATAGTGATAATTGTAATTGAGTTTTTATGGTCACATTGATTTGCAAAATACTAATGAAGTCGACATTATCTTTTCTTCTTCTATTTTAACGTCCAACAACTAAAACAAGGATTTTTATTTTTAGCGTCGAAAGTATAATTAACTTAATTTTAAAAATATAAATACAAATGAAAATTGTTCTCGGTGTTCTATAATACAAATGTAGATTTTTTGTGCTTATATTCTTTTTTATTTATATTAACAGTATAACCTTATTTTGTTTTTTTTTAAACAAAAACCATGGCCATTGTTGGATTTTTCTTTATTAATTTACATATTTTAGACAATCACAAGTCTTCACAAGTCTTCACATGTAATATACAAGCATCCACAAACATTCATAATGATTTATTCATGTTATCTTCAGTATCGTTTTTTAATTTAAATTACTTTGAATATGTCGACGCCTAACAACAACAATAATAATAAAGTAAATAATACAAAATCAAAACTTTGAATAAAGATGAATTGGTTTTAATATATGTTGATACAATGTATTTGAGCTAATTTTCTTTATATGTAAACTAGCTTTTTGGGTTGTTTGGTTGTTTGTTCAATGCTTTCTCGTTTACATTTTTCAAAATTTAAGCAATTTTAAGTGTGTTCTTAGGATATATTTAAGTAGATTTCCCATCCATCTGACAAACCTACTTTTTTCGGTGTACCAAATATTCAAAATAATTATATTAACAAATTCAATTAATAAAAAAAAGAAATATAAGTCAACATGTGCTGGAGCTACCTTAAAGAATACTTTGACATATGACAGAAATCTTCAAAAACCGTTTTTTTTTCCGAGATATGTACATATATTGATTATTATTTGATGTTTTTTACTCTTGGTGTTTCTGATTAAGAAAAAATGTAAACACACATGATGGATTGTCCTATTTCTTCGGGGATAACAATGACGTCTAGGTTGCTTTTTACGGTCTTTTTTTCTTCTTTTTTTTTGTCTATTTATCACTAGTATTACTTGTATTACTTATTAAACTTGATCATGTGTGAAAAAGAAACGAAAATACAGATATTTTTCATAGACTCGAGTTAGTGTCAAAATCAAATAGCGGTATTAACCATTTACACACAGATATATATATGTATATATATATATATAAATAAATCATGTAGGGTTCATCATACCGGTTTTTTTGATATCTAAATGTTACACTGACTATCAAATATTGAACCACCATTAAAATAAATGAAAAAAAGAGGAACTATTGTACGTTACTACATTTTTGTATTAGAAAAATATATACAATAAATCCGAACCTAATCGACAACTCGAACAACCATGCAATTTAATAATGCTTGTTTATTGTAAGTGTAGTTTTTTTAAAAAAAATAAAAAAACTAAACAAACGGCACATATATTCTCACATTCATCTGGGTCTATGATCCTTGTTAATATTCATGACCCGTTGACATGTCACAAAATTTCTGTTTACTTTCATCGGTCGGTATAGTGCCCAAGCAAAAAGAGCCATCCCATTACTAGTCTCAGTAAATGTATAACCCAGATTATAAAATTAAATAAGCAAGCTAGTAAGAAAAAAAAGGGAAAAAAAATATATGGTCATTTCTGCAGATTGTAAAGTACTTGAAAAGTCTTTATCAACTGTGATCTAATGTCTTGTTTAGGCGTTAGAGTAAAAAAAAGGGTTCTTAAATAAAAAAAACTAGCTAATCTCTTTGTTTAGAAATAGGGATAGACTCGTTGTATAGATGTCGTAAATATGGTGTCTGTAAACAACTATCACAAAAACGACAAAATCATGAGTTAAGCGAGGCAGTAATTAGCAAGAAATGGGTGAAAGATCTTAAAATAATTTGGAAAACGAATACTTAAGATACTGGTTTACGATCAACAATAGCACTTTTTTACACCCGTTATCGTCACCCATTTTAAAAGAAAATACTGTTTTAATTATTTCTTGATTGCACAATAAGTGATAATATATATTATTTGTTTCTTTTTTGGTAGGTAATATTATATTTAAACCAGTATGAACCCGATGATTTACTTGTTTTGTCAATCTGTGGGTATATCTTACAAAAAAATATCAATAGACTAAATCTTAATAATACTCAAGAATAAATAGAAACAAAAATAAGGACAAGAAAAAACCGGTTACATTTAAAGTTACTTAGTTTATTCATAAATACACACAATGTTATTGTCGAAAGGTTTAACTAGTCATTGAGGAGATGTTAGGTTGATGATTAAAAAAGATGAAGGGTCAAAAAACCGAGATCTATAACTGTAAACTTTCTACAAAATATACGATTTATAATTGTAAACGACTTAAACCTTTTAAAAATTGATCAGGTTTCAACACTCATCTCAACCCACTTTCCAATTATCCGTTAGCTCTCGTTTTATTTATATATTATCATTTTAGAAAAATGGGGAAACAGTTGAAAAATAATGTTTATTTGAATTATTATTCAGATTATTGTTGTTATTGGAAAGAATACTGGAAAAACTAATGTCAAGTTAAAAATTCAAGTTTAACATTCAAATAAGAAAAAGTAAATTAAGTAAAGGTATCAATTATTGAATGGTTCTTAAATAATCCTTAAATATAATTCAAAAAAAAAAAAAATCGGTTTAATGTATGTTATTTCATCACTCAATCATGATCTTTTTAAGAAAAACGAACTTATTTACTTTCAATTATTTACGATTCATGATACACAGTTCACAATCCACAATTCACGGCGTTTTTGTAAAAATATTAAAAAAAATATTTACATTTATTATTTAACTATTATTTGAAAACGTTTAAAACAAAAAAGATTCATTGTTTATTACAAAAAATGAAAATAATATTTTT
>JAJLVH010000787.1:0-16003 GCA_030570155.1 Magnusiomyces magnusii
AAAAAAAATTGGCAGCACGGCTAATAGTACAGATAATGACTAATAAATGACAAATAATATGACTCAGCCGTGCATCAAATTTTGTGATTCCAAAACAAAGCAAAAAACGGCTTTGACCTTGATGATTCTTTTGTTGAACCAACTATAAAATACGCAAGGGTAAGGGTATCAATTAATCATTAAACACTCGGAATCCACTGTTTTCTTTCTTTTTTTCACTCCATACCAAAACCTTCATCACTTTCCACCGCTTAAACAAAATGCTTAAATCAAGATTCCGCAAACTGGAGTCTCATAAAGCTCCTGTTCGTCAGTTGTTTCGTTACCTGCTTCGAAACGTTACTCACTTGCCGCTACCGCAGCCAGACATTGACGCGATACGCACTCAGGTTGTTCAACAGTTTAGAAATGCAAAGGCTCAAATGTCTCCCTCGTACGTGCAATCGCAGCTTCAAGAAGGATATTTGTGGAATAATCATATGTACAACTCTATAATATGGCACCAACACAATCCTGCAAATGAATCGTCAACATGGATCAAATCGCAAGTACATAAACACAACTTGGAATTAAAAGAAAAAGAATTGGAAAAACCCAAGAATATCAATCCTCGTCCAACAGGCAATGATTTATCACGATTACAAACTCTTAGTAGATTTACAGTAGCGCGACACCGTATGCTGCGATCGTACAAAAGCCATTGTCGAGTTTCGGGTAAATCAGAATTAGACAATCTCTACGTCAACACCATTTTGGTGCCAGAATACTTGAAACGCAAAGAACATCAAACAATTTCACGCCGCAAACGAGTCCAAACGTCTAAACCTCGAACTGCACAAATCAAGTTTGTACCTACTGCCATTGGAATCATGCACTTTTTGCGCGTTCCTTCTAAGAAACCGTCATCGGCGTTGAGCAGAATCATTAGAGACGGCATTCATTCTGATTTGTTGAAGAAAATCGACATGCTTGAAGATATGAAGGTGCTTGCTCAATATGAAGCTGACTGGGAAGCCAAACTAGAGACTAAATTAGAGTCTAGTCAAAACAATTTATTCACGTCAATGGAAAATTCTCGCATTTATAAACAATACGTCACTCAGTGGTTTGATCCACTCAATGAATCAATCAAAACGATCCAAAAACGAATCAATAAAAAACGAAAAAGAGAAAAGGTGCATGCACGAACGTTGGTTTCTCGAAAAAGGTTGATTGATGCTGTTTATGAAGGAAAGTACAAAAACCAGCTGTGGAAATGGAAAACGTATCAAGAATTGAAATCCAAATCTCCAACAAAGTTTATGGTTCATTACGATGTTACCAAAATCATGTAAATAGAAATAAAAATACGAATTATTAAATAAATTAAGAAAAAAAATCAATTCTTTGTTTGATAACCTTCAATAGCAGTATGAACACCAACCAAATCTTCATTTTCAACTCCATTCATATCTATCATACTCAAATCATTAGGATCTCGTTCTTTGATTGATATATCATGTAATTTCCCAACCAAACTCTCAAACTCTTGTTCTTTTTCTGCCGTTTGTTTGGGTGAATGTGGGTCTTCGAAATGATGTGTCGCCAACATGGCGTCTTGTGCAAACATCACGGCAGCTTGAGTCAGACTGACCTTGTTGATACGAGAAATAGTTTGGATCTCTTCAAACACTGCAGTTTGAGATTCATATGGCAATTGGTTGTATGGAAGGTATGCAATATCTGGTCTCATGAATACAGGTTCAAACGACAGCTGCTGACAATAGAACCAAGACGCTTTAGCATGTTCTTTGCAGCAATATTTATAAACATCAGGATCACCCACAAAAATCTTCTTTGTATTGTAATCAATTTTGTATTGGCCGTTGGCAGATTTCGGGATATTGTCACATAACGGGTATCCACACAAGTGTTCAATAGTTCTTTCGCCAACCAGTTCATCATACGTCTCTGGCGTCAGAAATCGTGACGCAAATTTGAACAAGTATATATCAACCGAATCAGTAAACAATAATAACAGATCTAGCGACAAGTTATCTGCCTGAGTTTTTGACAAAGTTCCTGGACGAAAGTATTTGGCCAACGAGCGACTGAACCGTTTGATGCCGGCAGAATTGGTATTAGCAGCAAAGTAGTCAGCAATGGACATGCCTGGAGGTATAGGACTTGACTTCATTGGTAAATCGGTCATTTTGGTAATTGAATCGTCATTAAATGCTATTACTTTTATACTCAAAAAACATAATGTTGAGGATTAAAAAGTAAACCACAGGAAATACCCCAACCCTGGCGAATTCCAGTTGATTTTGATTCTTTTGAATCTTTTTTATTCTTTTTGATTGTTTTCACCATCTCAAAACGACACGATTTCTGATTCAAATGGAGCCAAAAGCCTAAACCGTTTTGTCACTCAATCACAAACCTCCAACTCGTGTTCTAACTCTGATCTCGTCATGATGCCGCTCCGACAAACAAACCACAACGAAGCCGTGCCACCAATTCCAATTAATCAAACTTTGGTTCATGACGTGAGCTGGGATGAATTATGTGAAAGTGATGCCAGTAATAGTAGTAATAATAGTATTGATAGTAGTAATAGTACCCATCATGACCATCCACAACAGAAACCTTCTAAACAAACAAGAAAACAGACCTGTTCCAGTGAAAGACAACAGGTTTCACGTTCAAAAGCCAGCACAGTTGAAGACAGTTCCACCCATCCACTCCACCGTCAACCTTTACAACGAACTGCTTCAAACCACAGGTCTATTTATACCCAGTCAGTCAGACCAAGGCCGTCGAATCCAAACAACAAGCTCAAAATAGACACAGAGGCTTTCAAAAACAAACGCATGAGTCACGAACATTTAGACAAGTTAGATCCTTCTTTGTTTGGCCATCATGGAACTGATCCAAACCTCGTGTCTTCTTTGTCATTTCCTACCATTCTTCCAGACTCAACTGAAGAAAACAAACAAAACATTAAGACTAATCGACCTTTAACATTATGGAAATACCTGCTTCTTGAGCTCGGTTCTCAAAGTAGCCAGATCTACGACGACGAGAAAACTGAACAACTCGACAACTTTGTCAGACTTCCTTTTTATCTCGAACGCGTCATTGTTTTTGGATGCTTAGCATGCTTTGATTCCTTTCTTTATATCTTTACCATACTACCCTTGCGAACCATTTATGGCATTTATCTGCTGGTTATGCGTACCTTGAACTTTCATCGTGCTCGCATTCCCTTGACTAGAAAAGCAGACATCATTAAAGGCATCATTCTAGTGTTGGTGCTGTATCTTTTGATGCAATTGGATACCAGCAAAATATACCACGGAATTCGAGGCCAGTCTGCAATCAAACTATACGTCATGTTTAACGTCTTGGAAATAGCAGACAAGCTGTGTTCAGCACTAGGTCAAGATATTTTGGATTGCCTGTTTTCTGGAAATACCCTAAACATTACTCCAAGACCAAAAATCACAATGCTTAAAAATGTAATCCGTCCTTTTGTCTTTATTGTTTTAGCAATTGTTTACATCTACATCCATTCACTTGCGATTTTGTACCAAATCATTTCGTTAAACGTTGCAGTCAACTCGTATTCAAACGCTTTATTGACGCTCTTGTTGTCTAACCAGTTCAGCGAAATCAAGTCGACCGTGTTTAAAAAGTTTGAGCGAGAAAATTTGTTTCAATTAACGTGCGCAGATGTTGCTGAACGATTCCAAATTACCATCATGATGCTCGTTATTGGGATCCGAAACATTGTTGAAGTTAGCAGCACCGGATTAGTTCCACGATCGTGGTCAGGCTGGAACAGATGGATTGGCGCACTTTTTGGGCCAATGGTTGTTGTTGTTGGAAGCGAAGTTTGTGTGGACTGGCTTAAACATGCTTATATTGCCAAGTTCAATAATATCCGTCCAAGAGTGTATCGCAAGTTTATGGACGTTTTTGTTTATGATTATTCAGAAAATTCGTTTTCAGACCAAATCATGACGAAACGTATTGGTATTCCCATTTTACCGCTTGCTTCTGTCTTTCTTCGCATGCTTTTTCAGTCTTATTCTATTTTGGTTGAACATCAGCAACCATCAGCTTCTTCAAAGACATTGGGTTCAACTGCCACGCTTGATCCAACTTGTACAGTCACATCTTTTGCTAAATCCGTTCTTGGAAACGAAACTGATGAATCTATTGCAGAAAATGAATTATCTTTATCTTCAATAGCGCCTGCTGTCGCTACATCTGTCTCGACGACAGCAATTTCATCGATTAAATCAACTATTGAAAAAACGTTCCGCAACGTGAGCGGCAGTTCCAATACCACAATCTTTTCTCAACTTTCTGTATTCGTTTCTGGTTCTCTTCGAAACAAGTTTTTCCAGCTCTCTGATCCTTCATACTATTCGTGCCGATACGCGGCCTGGAAATCCATGTTTTATTCATACATGCCAGAAAGTGCAGATTCCTTTTATTCCATCGTGTCTATGGTTCTTATCGTTTTGACGAGTTTTATTCTTTTATTTTGCATCAAACTGGCTCTTGGTTTGTTTCTTTTACAATACACTTGTAGTCGTCGTTCTCAAATTATATCAAAGTCCAAGTCATTTTCCCAACAACAACAATCTTCTAATTCAATACCCATGAGCCAAAACGTTTCAAATATTTCAAACATTTCGTCTTCATCACACTCTCAACCACATGCTTCTGCTAACGCCAGCAACAGTTTGTCACAAAATGGACCAGTCACTCCAACCGGGTCCAGAAAAAGGTCATCTTCACAAATCATGCACGGTTCTAGACGTCAATCTCTTTCCACAAGAAATGTAGCAAGCACAGGTTCAACTTCAATTTCAGGGTCTCATTCGCATCATAACAATAATAACAACAATAATAACAACAGTTCAACAAAATTGTTTTATTTGCCTACAGGAAGTAGCACCAATTTGGCAAACGGAAACTTGATCCATCGATCTTCAAGTCCTATGTTGGGATCAATGAGTATTGGCAACAATATTGGCCTAAGTACTGGCGTTAATTTTGGAGTCAATAATAACAATAATGTGACTATACCTTTCACAAGTTTACCCGTCAACAATACCAATAATAGTTCTGTTTCAACTACGCCTACAACCGTTATTCCCGCTTCCAACATTCCTGGACCAACCTCAACTTTACTACCAAGTTCACTACCCACCTACGAGTCTGACGAATCTGACCACGTCCCAGGACCCATCAAAGGCCAAGGCGTCGTAGAAGTCAATGACGCGGTACGTGAACGAATGTACGACGCTGACGAGTTTGTGCCGCCCCCCAAGCAGCGCAAAAGCAATGTCAAGGATTTTAAAGATTTGTGTAAGATTCAAAGGTTTAAAATGACGGCTAAGCAGATTTGGTAAAAAAAAAAAATTTGTTTTTTTTGCATTTAGGTTTATTTATTTTAATTGATTTTATATATTTAAAATTTTGTCAATTTCAATTTAAGTGAACTATATTCGAAAAAAAAAAAAAAAAGTTTGATTGGGTATGGTTAAGATTGAACGAGGTAATGCAGGTACTGATGAACAAGTTGGTTCTAAACCAATCAAAAATTACTGTTTAGTTATCAAGATACATGGTATATTTGAATTTAATTCATATTTTGGATTATTAACCTCTTTCCCAGTTTTTGTGTATTCACGATTGTAAATAAAGGTCAACAAGAAATGGGTAACAAAAGTCAAATCATTTAATTTCCTATTGACTTTCTCCTTTCTTACTTTTA
Organism: Magnusiomyces magnusii; assembly: GCA_030570155.1. Classification (NCBI taxonomy): domain Eukaryota; kingdom Fungi; phylum Ascomycota; class Dipodascomycetes; order Dipodascales; family Dipodascaceae; genus Magnusiomyces; species Magnusiomyces magnusii. The sequence continues at coordinate 5,774 of JAJLVH010000787.1, forward strand.
TAACTCCATCACCCAGCGAAATCAAGTTATCAAAACACTCCGAAGATTTTTTTGATTTCTGAAAAAGATGCAACAAAAAATGGGTATTTGGATCTGATTTTCTTCACGAATTATCGACGGTATTACGGAATCATTGTTTTTTTTGGATTTTTTGGATATTACCTCTCACACTAGGCTTAACACAAACGATTTTTTTTCTGTCTTTATATTTTTTTTTCTTTCAAAAACTAGCTTTTTCAATCCAGTTTCACTAGAACCCACAAAAACGTAAACGAGTACTTGTAAAATCTACAGCTGATGATTGGCAACTCAACATGTAGAACAAACCTACATTTGCTAGCAAATTATCGAAAGTATGACCTGAAAAGAAAATATTTTTAAATGTAAATGAATATATATATATATATATATATATATAATGCAAAAAAGTATAAATAAGCAAAAATTAAAAGCAAAAGTACATAAATAAATAAGCAAAAGTCATAAAAGCAAAATCAATAATAATAAATAAAAAAAAAAGTTTAATCAACAACAATCCACTTTTTAGACACAAAGCCGTCTAAATAATACGTTTCTTCATTCCACTTGATCTCGTCACTAACTTTGTCATTCAGCAACACGTGCTTGAATTTGTTGAACTTTGCGATACACATGTTTGTGAGAGATGCCATGTACGAGGGCGACAGAGTTGGGTCGTTGATGATGTAAATGTTTAGCAAAGAAGAAATGGAAGAAAGAGAGAGTGTAGGGTATTTTAATAAAAGTGCTTGACACCAATCGTTTTGTGTATTGTTGATGTTATTGATATTATTGGATTTGGTTGATTGCGAAAGCGTGGTTACTTTATAAAGTAATTCAATTTGTTGACAAAGGTTTACATTTTTCAAAGTTTTGGGTAAATTGCCTAGAAACTGAAAAGCAAGTGTATCAATACTAAAATCCACTTTTCTTCCTCTTTTTTCTCTTGATTTAAAAGATTTCGAAAAAGATATCAAGAAAGAGGTTGAAGATTCTGATTTTGAAGAAAAGCCATCGAGATCATGAACCAACGTATGAATTTTCTCAATAATTCGTAAACACAAGGCGTCATAAAAAGACCAGTCTGAGGAAAGAAAAACATCATTCAAGTCAAGTAAAGTTGGATTAGAAGTTAGTGATGAACCACCTCTTCCAATCATCCCGTCAGCTGCCGTGATGGACTGAACCAACTTTTGTAACTTTTCTTTTGGAACAAACTGAGCAACTATGTCAAACACATTTGAACCATTAGGATCCAAAATGAGAGCCATAAGGATCCAGCGCAAAAACAAAGTGGTCACATTTTGGATTTCGAGCGCGTCACCGACACACTGTTTATAACTGTCTAACGCATCATATTTTGAAGAAAGAAGGCCAAGGTTGTCTAAAGAAAAACCAGACAAGAGAGGAGAAGAAGAGAATTTGGAATAAATGGGGCTGGTATTTGACAAAACCGTTAAAATCTTTTTACAACCATAGAAATAACAAGCAGCTGCAGACTTTCTTAGAACGAAATCAAAATAGTTACTACAATCGCTGTTCAATCCATTTGGCCTGTTTTTAATTGAGTTAGTATAGTATCCAGTACTAAAAGAAGGACTGCATTCGAAATAATTGTTGTACTCATTTACAAGCGACCGCTGATTAAAAACCGTGGTATCAAAGCTTTGCCAGGAACTACAGTAAAGAGGATCGCGCGCGGAAATTGCAACATGATACGCAGCAAGAGGCGACAAATAACCAGCGACCTGTGATGGGAAAATTGAATTGACAATGACATGCATCAGAAAATGCAGATTGTGTGTATGGCCAGGTGCCGGATTATTGGGATGAGCTAGGTCGGCATATGTAAAGTCTGGAGGATAGTTTGAAGAAACGGACGCTGATTGGTTCAAAATAAGACCATCTGATTCAGGGTCCTGGTTTGGGGATTGAGATGGAATAGGCTTATTATTATCAACATTAATAATAATAATATTATCATCATAACTGGGATGGTTGGGATTATTATCACGATCAAAACCGCAGCAGACTTGAAATGAGGCACATTGAGCAAACGCAGTTTGACCATTTTGAAGCCGAATTTCTTTTTTGTGCGTGTCAAAGCCTAGAACCCGAGTTTGCACAAGAGTTGGACGGGTCGTGTAAACCGTAGTTTCGTCTTGTTTGCCAGGCTTGAAGTTTTGAACAGGTTCGACTTTGGTGCCGGAAAACTCGAGCTCGAATTTGGCAATGGGATGTGTGCTTGGTGTGAATGGAAGCTTGATGTGACCAATCTGTCGGGGCTTTATTACTTGGTAGGTCTTTTGTTGAATATGTTCATCATGAACAACAGGTTTTGATTCAGTTTTTGTAGAGCTATTGACTGATGACGAATAATAGTTGATTGGACTAGTTCCCAATGAACTAGAAATACTTGGAGAAGATGAAGAAGATGAAGACGACGATGAAGTATTCATAATACAATTTGATAGTTGAAGATTTACAATTCCAACTCAACCGGAAACCCAGACATATTTATAACCATGAAAACCAAACGTTCCATAAATCTTGTTTAAATTTATTATATTTCAAATGAGGTACGCACATCTGCAATTCAGCATGTGTGCTTGATTCCTTTTTACATTTATTATTTCTGCTGCACAAACGTGGTCGCGATTGCTGGCTCAAATATCTCCTTTGCCAATTTCGGTCAAAATGATTTGTACTGGCTCGCTTTTTCACGTGTGTTCCGAATATCGAACAAACTTCAAGTCTACACCAGGATGCACTGTCATGGTCAAGACACAGCCTGTATCGGGATTATCTACTACTGCTCCTTCATATGCTGGAACAATGGCTTGGTAGTTTTGTAATAGTCTCACAATCACGTATGAAGTCTCATGTAACGCAAACTGTTGGCCTAAACAAATTCGAGGTCCTCCAGAAAATGGAATGAAATCCCACATGTGTTTATTTGGTCTTGGCTCATCCCATCGTTCAGGTCTAAATTCATCTGCATCCGGTCCCCAGAAATCTTGATCATGATGTAAACAGTATGTGTTGAAAATAACAGGAGTACCTTTAGGAACAAAGATTGGATAGCTTTCATCATATGGATCAGAAGAATTGGGATCGTAACCTCCACGGGGTAAAACAGTGTCACACGACGCTTCTCTCATATTTGCAGGAACTAAGGGCATCATTCTCAACGTCTCGTTAATAACATGTCTAAGATACACTGCTCTTTTCAAGCTTTCAAAAGTAATAGCACCAAGTCCATTTTCACCCATTTCAAATCGGTCCAACACTTCGGACTGGAGTTTTTCAAAAACATGTGGTTTCAATGCCAAATAATACAAAATCCAACTGACCAATGAAGAAGTTGTGTCTCGTCCAGCCATTAAAATATTCAAAGTTTGGTCTCGAAGCGCTTCAGGATCTTGAGTTTCTTCAACCAATTCTTCCAAAAACACATACTTTTCACCATTATCTTTAGCCTCAATTTCTTTTTCAAACGAATCAACCTTATCAGTAGAAACCACAGAAACATTTCCACTTCTCTTGGCCATTTTGATTTTACGTTTTTCTAACGCCATTGTAACAAACTTCATGGCAAAATCTTTACAAAGCTTTGCATTTTTGCGAAATTCTTTGGAATCGACCCAGTCGTAGTAACAATCGGCACGCACACGGCTGGCCAACATGCCCGTGGCTTGACTCATGGAATCAGCAAACTCTGCAGAATATTCGAAATTGGGATTGCCATTTGTCATTGTTTCTGTGCTGAATCCAAATAAGTATTCAGTGGCTGTATCTAAAGTAAACTTCATCATCAAGTCTTGCACTTCAATACCTTTAGCACCTGCTTCACCTTCGGAATCAATGATACTCATCATGACCTGTAAATGCTTTTCAATTGTGGCGGTATGAGAAATTTGCTGTCTTGTGAAATGGGGTCTTAATAAGGCTCGCGAGTGTTGCCAGGGTTTACCATCAAGGGTGAACACACCGTTACCCAATAATGGATAAAATGCGCCATAGCGAGTTCCAACATTGTATTCATCAAAATTGATGGCCAACATGTATTTCAAGTTTTCAGGATCAGAAGTCAAGAAATGAAAAGCACCCAAACCTTGGTTATACCAAGTTTTACGGTTCATGTCTCGGTATTTGGGCAAAAAGAAATCAGAAAACAATCGTTTTTTCAAAGCGTAACGCACAACGCCAACAAACGTGGGAATACCATAAGGAATGCTTCGATAAACGTATGGAACACCGAGCTTTATGCCTTGACGTTGTTTTTTGTAGATTCTGTAACGGTAGTATACTTCTTCGATCAAAGGACTGACAAACAAAACATATCCCACAAACAAGCCAATGATAGTCGGCAAGTGTTTAATGATGTGATCGATAATCATTGAATAAAATTATATTTAAAAAATATATAAAAAATCAAAAGTTTAGTTTAGAGTAAAAGTTTTAAAAAAAAACCCTGGGGTGTCATACTTTTTAAATGATTTGCTTATCATTTTACACTGTCCTGTTACCAAAAGACCCAAAAAATTCCATCAATCACAAATTGAATAAAAAAATATTAAAAATATTAAAAATATCAAAAAATAAACAACCTTCTCTTCTTTATGCACTGCGTCAATCGGCCCGTAATTAAAAAATAATTATCTATATTAAATTGATTAAAAATTTTTAAGTTGGTTCGGTATGGCCTGATTTCTTTGTTTCTACTATTTATCACCAATCATCATTCTTGGTTTTGTGCTTTCGGCGTTTGTGCAACATTTCGTTTAGACGGTCACACAAATCTTTTTTTGATCATTCGTGGTTTTTATTCCAATTGCGAGTTTTTAAGGTAAGAGAAAGATAACTTTATTTGTTTTTTTGCTTTTTTTATTTATTCGATATTTTGATATTTCTCATGTAACTCAAACAGTTGGCCTAAACAAATCCAACGCCCATCCAGGTCCAAAAATCTGATAACTTTTGTGTCATATAATGCTTCTCGAAGATTCAGAAGGAGCCAATGGTTCTAACCGTCTTGTTTTTGATGTCAAGTTCAAAATGGTGCCAGATTTCTGTCTGGATTTTTGTTTTTGTAAATACAGGATCCAAGTTATCAATAAAGACGTAGTAATTCAACCAGTCACAAAACTATTTAACGTCTGGTCTTAATGATCTTCAGGGCCTTTTTGTGTAACTTTTGCCAATTCATTTAGAAACAAAAATACGAGGTTTCATTATTTTTTATTGACCTTCCATCGCTTTCAATTCCAAAACTAAGCTCACGAAATCTTTACACAATTGAGTACGTTTTAGAAATTGTGCTGAATCAATAAGCCAATTATAGCTTACTGCGCGCACCCGGCCTGCCAAAATGGCCTTGTTCATCAAACTCGTTTGCATTTAGTAAAACGTGGATTTTCATTTGTCAATGTTTCTATGCTATATCTTGAATAATTGAAATATTTGATCTCTACCAATCTTCTTCACATTATCAAACATTTAAAAAAACAAAAATATGATTATGGTTTCTAACATGAATTCCACATCAGAAGATCGCATAGACCTTCAACACTTTAGTTTCAACATAACATTAGATTACAACAACTATGGGCCCTTAACACTATACAGTTTTTAGTGTATTTTCTGGTCAATCAGAAATGGTGTATTTGTAAAATTACAAATGTTAATATCTCTTGAAATTATTGACATAAATCTGTATCGATAAAGTTGATAAAGGATAAAAAGTTAATTCAATAAATCTAGGCCAAAAAAAAAAACAATAAACATGATTGTTCACCCACTTTTTCAAACTTCATTTTCAAATTATCAATTGTAGTGATGACTTATAAACTTTCCATCTGATCACCGCCGTACTAATATACTAGACAATAATAGCCGTGAATAGTTTTGGTCTGCGCTAGTTTTTTGGTGATGACGTGACTATTCTCCGCTTGCCCTGACTTTCATGTCAAAAGCGGTGTAACTTTTACACCGCAATTGTTCAAGCCGTGCGCTTTTTTTGACTGCGAATATTGGCACAAATTGGCATTATTGCTCATAAGAACAAAACCAATTAACGACAATGAATTTGATCATAATTGGTAAAAAAAAAAAAAGCGCACAAATCAATATATTTTGAATTAAAAACAATACTTCGGACTCCGCAATGACGACATTTCACAAAAGTTTTTACTCTGTCAGTTGGCACATCACGTGGGTTACTATAACTGGCATAATTTTAACTTGGCAGTATAAAAAGGTAGCCATGTCCCAATTGTTCAATTCAAAGCTTTGTTTTGACTCATATATATAAATAAATTAACAAAAAATGACAAAATCTGATCACAAAAGCGTTTCTCATTTGATTGGAATATTTTTGTCTTTAACCACTTTTTTTCTAGTATACCATATAATTATCAGACCTTTATTTATTGAACTCACATACCGATTTAAAGTCTACCGTTTGAAATCTTTTGGTCAAGATGTCGGATACCCATATTTTAAAGCCAATTTTCCATATGGTCTTCCCAATTATTTAAAACTCCGAAAGTTTTCTGCAAAACATTCGCTTTATCCAACACTTGCTGAAAGACTATATACCGAAAAGTATCACACGTTTCGGACTCAAGGTCTTGGATCGTTCAATTTCGTGACGTCTGATCCTGAAAATATGAAATCCATTATGGCAATAAATTTCAAAGATTACGAGTTTGGATACCGACACGGCGCGTTTTTTCCGTTATTGGGCGACGGTATATTTACTTTGGATGGTAAGGGCTGGCAACATTCTAGAGCATTGTTGAGGCCCCAGTTTACAAGACAACAAATTTCGCAGCTTGATACCACAGATACACATACTCAGCATTTAATCAACAATGTACGTGAGGCAAATGGTAAAGCGATCGATATCCAGCAACTTTTTTTCATGCTGACACTTGATACGGCAACCGAGTTTTTGTTTGGAGAAAGCGTTGATTCATTGACTGGCGGAAACCCTGTTTATCCAAACTCAATGGAGTTCCAAAATGCTTTCAATAACGCACTTGAATATTTGACTTTCAGACTCCGAACTCAACGGTTATATTATTTGTTTAATAATAAAGAGTTCCAGCATTGGTGTCAAGTGTGTCAAGACTTTGTCATGAAGTTTGTTGAAAATGCAATTGCTGAAGAAAATAAGCGTGAAAAAAATGAATTGACATCATCAGAATCATCATCATCATTGCCTAAAAAAACATACATCTTTTTAAATGAACTTGCTAAAGAAACCAAAAATCCTATTGTATTACGTGACCAGTCGCTCAACATTTTAGTAGCAGGCCGTGATACATCTGCTTCATTACTCGGTTTCATTTTTTACTTTTTATCCATCAACCCTCAAATTTATCAAAAGCTGCGATCCGAGGTGTTGACCAATTTTGGTTACGGAACGGACAAAATCTCGTTCGAATCGTTAAAGGCCAGTAAATACTTGCGACATGTCATCAACGAAACGTTGCGTATTTGTCCAGTTGTGCCAGGTAACATGCGACAAGCCGTCAAAGATACTTATCTTCCCCATGGTGGCCATGACTCTTCAAGCTCCGAGTACCCCAACGAAAGCAAACCTTTGTTTGTTCCAAAAGGCAGTGCTGTGTTTTTCAGCGTATACGTGATGCATCACAATCCTAAATACTGGGGCCCCGATCCCAATGTGTTCAGACCAGAACGGTGGGAACAACCCAGACCTAACCAACATTCTTGGGATTTCCTGCCGTTTAATGGCGGTCCTAGAATATGTTTGGGACAACAGTTTGCGTTGACGGAAGTGTCGTACACTGTTGTTAGATTGTTGCAAGCCTTTGAAGCTATTGAAAATGTAAAAAAGCATGACACAGAGATTCCGTATATCAATTCAATGTTGACGGCATCGGTTTATGGAGGTGTTCATTTGAAATTTAAAGAAGATCCAAAATTCAAAGAATTTAATGATAGTTAAGTCAATTATTAGTGGGTTTACATGTATTTGTTTTTTTTAATTCAATTAAAAGTTTTCAAATTAAAAAATAAATAAATGAAATCTATACCTTTTTTTTCTATTTTAACAACCAAAAATTATTAAAAAGAATCTAAATCAAAAAACTCATGATTGTTTCTTCTTTTGAATAAACAATGTCATCATTTTCTTTATAGTTGTCATCTTCTGAACTATACCCACCATTATTCATCATCGTTTGGTTTTTGTCAACCACTTGTTCTTCTTCTAATTGTTCTTCTTCTTCATACACCATTTCTTCATTTTCTTCATTTTCTTCTTCTTCTTCTTCATAAACTTCTTCTTCAACCATTTCATCATCATCAACTTCCTCTTCTTCTTCTATGATTCCTCCAATATGACCCTTTTCTTCCTCTCCACCATTATTTATGTCCATACTATCTCGAGCAATTTTCTGAATACCGTTTGGATCTAGTGATGAGGCACTACGATGTAATACACCATGCTGTAATACATTATGTGCATTGTTGGTATTTGAATGTCCCGAATTTTGTTGATTGGTTTTACGACGTTGAGCTTGTCTTGCTCGCATCTCAGCAAGTCGGCCACCAACGGGGGACCCTGATTGTGCAGCAGCTCCATACTCGCTATTTCCTGATCGCAGTTCTTGTAGTAATTGCCGAGCACGGCCTCCAACATCATCAGTTAATGAAGGGTTGTTGCTGGCGCTAGTTATGATGCTAGTTATACTATTTGAGCTAGTGCTGGTATTAATACTAGTACTTGTACTGTCACTAGTTTTTGTCTTGGATTCATTCTCTTCTTCATCGTTTTCAACGGTCTTGTCACTATTGTCTTTAGACTCTTCATTTATACATTAGTTGTTTTAGTACGGCCCATTTATTCGCCGATCTTTAACAACTTTTTTGTCATGGCCAAAATTCACCCCATTATTTGTAGCTGGTAATAATATTTTTGGGTAATAACATGTGAAATGTATTAATAACTGCAAATACAACTACTTGATTAAAAACAAATACTCAATTTGTAATATATTTTAAATAAAACGGTTTTTTGTTTGCATTAAAGCTCAATACTGGTAGATTGTTAGATTAACAATAAAATGATATATACTTCCCTACAATACAACAATTTACCAACGATAGTTTTTATTGCATTTTAAAATACCAGGCCTAGTTTTTAAGTAAAATTCTGTTTTTCAAGGACTATATATTGCCACTGGTATATAATTTTCATACAGATTAAAATTAGCTCTCGTAGTGATATCATATTTTCATCATGTGATTTATTTCTTTTACGTCATGATTATAATACATTTTGCGCCTATCTAGTTTTCAAGTTACGATATTTTGTTGGCCTCTATCATACAAGAAAATATCACTTTTTCTTTTTCGAGAAAACTTATATGTCCAAACTGTAACGGAGGCTACACTTATTAAATAGGTCAAATATGTTTTATTGGTTATTTTGGACTGAATATCTGTTGTTTGAAATGCTTTATTTGGTTTGTGGCTCAATAATACAATCCTATAGATCATTTTTTTAGTGTTTGTGTTTGTTAACGGTAGTTTATGAACAGCGGCTATAATGAATAAAATAATTGAAATATATGGTACTGGAAACATAAAAATAGAATACTAGGTTGTCATTGAAAAAAAAAAAAAATGGTGAGTAAAATTTCTAGGATTCTTTGGTATGAAAAATAGTACAGAATCTGTTGGCATGAGAAATGAGAATATTGAAAAAGTGTTGTTGCAAGTTAGGTTATGTATTGTTTCTTTAGTCACAATCTAAAAAATAGCTGTTCTACAACCTATCTCTTTTTTTGATAGTTGCACCAATTTACGTACGAAGTGTTGTTTAACATATTAAAAATTAAGTTCATGGCTATCTGTAATGATCATAACCCACTAATATTTACATCAATATGTTCATATTTATTTCCCAATTTCGAGATAATATAAATGTAATGATGAATTTTGAATTTTAATATTATTTACACTCTTCATTAAGTAAAAACATCAAATACCATTTTTGAATTGAACAATTGCTTTTGACTTAAACTTGCTAGCGAAAAACATGATGTAAACTAAAAACAATCAAGTATTTGAACAAATCACAGAATCGTATTTTTACTATCCAGTGATTGGATACAATTAAATCATAATAATATTACCTAATCAATTTGTCTCAAACGTAAATGCTCAAAAATACTC
>JAJLVH010000788.1:0-15995 GCA_030570155.1 Magnusiomyces magnusii
ACCTTTTCCGCCACCTTTGACATTTGGAATTTTTTCTTTGATTTTACTTGCGACTTCATTGACCACAGCTGAATCAGTTCCCTTAATAACAATGATACCTTGCTCCTTTGCTTGTCCACCGGCAAAAACAAACGTGAATGGGATTTTGGTCGTTTTGCCTAGTTTGTCAAAATTCTCGAGTTCTTTTTCAACTGCTTTGAAAAAGTCCATTGTTCCTTTTGGCAAATACAAAACGTAACCGTTATATCCAAGTTTTGAATCACCTGAAGAGATGAACGAACTGGCCTGTTCAGCTTTGGCAAACTCATCGGCAACTTTATTCAGCACTTTTCCTTTTTCGATTGCCAATTCACCCATCCAATATTTACCTTCATTTCTCGATACCTTTAACTGGTTGTTGGTTTCCGCAATTTTGTCTTCAATAGTCTCAGTAGTTGACGAAAGAGAAGAATTGACATTGCGAATTTTATCGTTGGCTGCACGAGCATATTGAGAAACTCTGTTACCAGCCAAGAAATAAAGCCGGCAATTGGTTCCACGAACGGTTTGAGTATTGTTGAATAAAGACAATGCCATGACATGTGCCGTGGATTTTAAATGGGTTCCGCAACACGGGTTACAATCCAAAGACCCGATTTTGATCTCTCGAATCACTCCTTTATCATTGCCATCTATTCCAGATGGCGTTTGGTCATTAGGAATGTTGACGGAAATGTCGTGCATTTGTGAAATAATATCATTAATTTCATCTTGAACTTGATCAATTTCTTGACGAGTTAGTTTTCGTTCAACTTCAATGTAATTAAAGTTTGGAAATTGAGGGTTTTGTTCTTTATCGAAATTTGATGGTTGAGTTGATTTGCCCATACTCCAACTAAGAGTTTCGATTTTCCGGTTATCCAAAATGGCACTCAGCATGTGTTGACCGGTATGCTGTTGCATATGATCAAACCGACGATTCCAATCAACTTGAACATTAACTTCTGTGCCCACTGAGATTGGCTCTGGAGTTTGGTGCAAAGCTATCATGCCATCTCTTTTGACATGATAAACAGGGATTTTGGTTTGTGAAGATAAAATTGTGATTGTACCAGTATCGCTAGGTTGACCACCGCCTTTTTTTTGTTTTTTTTTTGTTAATTTATGTTATCTTGATAGCCAATTTAATAATAAAAATAAGAATAAATACCTTCTGGAAACAAAATCGTGTCTTCTAGTTCAATTTCAAAACTAGCTTTGAAAGGAGATTCTTCTTTAACCAAAGGCTTTTTTTTCTCCTTCTTTTCCTTTTTGCCAGTAGCCAAATCCTCAATTTCTCGACAAGATACAACTTTAGTCTTCAGCTGTTTCAAGTACGAATCCATTTGGCAGGCCAACAAGCCGACGACTGAAGACGAATATTTTCCACGGAACGATTCGATTATAGCTGCAGCAGTCATTTTTGTTAATCTGTATCGATAAGACTGGATAAGAATCGAGAACTCCCGCCCTTTTTATACCCACAACCTTATCGAGCCAAAGATAAAAAGATAATAAAAGCAAATCACCGTCACCGATTTAGTAACCAAAAACGGCAGGCAAAATGGTTGCTGTGACTCATTTGGTCGGTAGTCATGTTACGTAATATGCCTGGTGATTAGGGTACGAATGTTGAATACGAGTGTGGAATTGGATCTGTATAAATGACCATATTCGATTTGCGTTCTCTGTTTCTTTTCTTCAACTGGATCAAGTTGGCCAAACCGATAAATGTCTTTGATTCCTCGTGTATTGACCATTGCCGGCTCTGACAGCTCCGGTGGAGCCGGTATTGAAGCCGATTTGAAAACATTCACTGCTCATAAATGTTACGGTATGACCTGTATTACTGGCCTGACTGCCCAAAATACTTTGTCTGTTCAAGACATCTATCCCGTTAAAAACGAATCATTTGTCCGCAAATGCTTAGATGCCGTTGGCTCGGACATTGGTGTTGATGCCGTCAAAACCGGTATGTTGACTTGTTCAGAGACCGTCAAAGTTGTTGCTCAAAAGTTACAAGAAATGAAGACTGCTGCTGAAAAAAATGAAAAACCTTTTCATATTGTCGTTGATCCTGTTATGATCTCCACTTCTGGCTCTACTTTAATCCCTGACAAAGCTATTGATGAATACTTTGAAACTTTGATTCCTCTTGCTACTGTTTTCACTCCAAACATTATTGAAGCAAAGTTCATTTTGAAGCGAATTAAACAGAACTTTGCCAAAGAAATGGGTGTCACTTCTAATGTTCAAGATTTCGAAATCGAGTCTGTTGAAGATATGAAGGAAGCTGCTGAAATGCTTCATGAGTATTTAGAATGTGATACAGTCTTGATTAAAGGTGGTCATTTGGCCTTTACACAGGATCTGAAGCTATACAAACCACAAAATTCTGATTCTCAACAAGAAAGCCGCACTGATTTGGTTGTTGTTGATGTCGTGTATGATGGTAACGAATTTACAGAATTGAAATCAGGTTATATTGTTAGCAAGTCTACACATGGTACAGGCTGCACACTTTCTTCAGCTATTGCTGCCAATTTGGCCAAAGGATTAAATACACTCAATTCTATTAAAGAATCGATCCACTATGTCCAACGTGCCATTCAGATGGCATACAAACTTGGAAAAGGATTTGGACCAGTGAATCATATGCATAACATGCAACATATGCCATTTGTTGAAGGAAAGTTTTTTGAGTATTTAACTCAACATCCTAAAATCAGCCCACTGTGGGACCAATACGTCAATCATCCATTCACCAAACAATTGGCTCAGAATAAATTAAAGCTTGAAAAGTTTAAGTACTTTTTGCAACAAGATTATTTATACTTGAAGCACTATGCCAGATGTTATGGATTGAGTGTCTATAAAGCAGAGGATATGGAAAGTGTGAGCAAATCAGCGGCTGTGATTGAGAATATAGGACATGAAACTCAGCTTCATATTGAGTACTGTAAATCATTTGGATTAACAGTTGACCAGCTCGAAAATGGAACAGAAGGTGTGGCCACTTATGCGTATTCAAGATATTTACTAGACATTGGATCCAGTCATGATTGGTTTAGTTTACAAGTAGCTTTATCACCATGTTTATTTGGATACAAAGAAGCAGCCGAGAACCGAGCAAAAGAGCCCGAATCAGTCAAACAAGGCAATCCATTCTGGAAATGGGTTGACACTTACGTTGCCGACGATTTTGCAGAAGCAGTTCAAGAAGGCCGGGACTTATTGGAAAAGCACGCCAATAAACAGTCTGAAGGCCAGATTGAAAAGCTTGTGGACATATTTGCGACCGTCACAAAGATGGAAATCAATTTCTGGAACGCTGCTCTGGACTTTGAAAACTAATTCAATTTAGTTAAACTTATAGACTGACTAGACTTTTTTTTTCTTCTTTTATCCTTTTATCCTTTTATCCTTTTATCCTTTTATTTTTTATTTTTTATTTTTTATTTTTATAGCTTTTTTATATTTGTAAATGACTAGAATTGACGACTGACACTTTAAACACAGCATCCAATGTAGCAACTTCTAAGTGGCCAATAACATACTGGCACGTGACCTCATGCTTCCGCCAACAAACTCTTTTTCGTCATTTGCGCTACCGCCAAAAAAACCGTCAAAAGCCACCATCGCCAGGGCCAACACGAATCCCAACTCCAACACTGCCAACGACAAGAGAAAATGCCTTCTTCTCAGCCTCCGCCTTTTTCCCAAGGCCTGTACGACTCTCGCCGCGTCGACACTCGTATGAAAGACCGCGATCGACGTGAGCGCGAAGCCGCCGAATACAAACGCCGCCGTAATGGACTTCCAAAGGATTTATACGTGAGTTTGACAACTACTAACTTACCAACTGTTGACTATTAGCTATCGAGCAAACTACTAACTTACCAACCTTTCACACTCATTCAGAGACGCGACCAGTACCCGTACTCATCGTCGTATTCTCATGATTATTCAATAAGGCCGGCCTCAAATAGACATTCTTCGTCGTCTTATAAAGATCCAGTCTATCCGCGCTATTCTGACAGAATTCCTTATTCTTCATCTTCATTTGCTCCTCCTGATCGCCGTCCTCTTCCGCCTCATTCTTCGTCTTCACACGATTATCAAGGCCCTCCTAATTCATCACCACCTTCTTCTTCTTCTGCCCCTCCTTCCAACAACAGCAATACCAACACCAATAATACCAGCAGTACCAACAGTAATAAATCTTGGTTACGTCAGCCTCCTAATTCGTCCTCAATTTCTTCTTCCTCTTCAATGAGACCTGAAAGATCTACTTCAAATCCTTCCATTTACGATGACAGAGATTATCCCAAACTATCTCCTCTTGATCGAGAAAGAGACCGCTTGGATCGTGACAGAACTCTCAGGGACCGTGAACGTGATCGTGACAGAGAACGCGAACGTGACCGTGACAGAGAAACTGCGTCTGTTTGGTATGGCGATGCTGAATTTTCCACGGTTGGCCGACGTGATTGGGATTATGATCCAAGACGTGGCCGTAATTCTTCTTTTGATGACAACAAACGTAACAAATGGAATGACAATTCTTTAAATTCCTCAATAACAAACAATTTACCACCATCATCATCATCATCATCGTCATCATCAGCAACTACAACAACAACAGCAAATCCTTCAACAATAACAAACCCTTCTTCAGCTTCTTCGTTAACTCAAAATATTTCTTCCTCTTCTTCTTCTGGTACTCATGGTTTACCCCATAAGCCTGTTTCTGGTAACTCTTCTACTGCCAACCAACCTGCCAATGATTCCTTTGCTGTTCCTCCTCCTACTAATGGTCCCGGCTCTTCTACGTTGTATTCTTCTAGAATTTCGCGTGACAGATGGGACGATTCTCGTGATTTTAGATCAAGAGACAGAGATCAAGATCGTGATGCTCGTGAAGTGCGCGAAAAAGATAAACATACTTTTCCTGATCCTTCTTCTTTACCTTCGTCATCATCATCTTCTTCCTCTTCTTCTCTTCCTCAAACTGGAAACAGTAATAAGGAAACAAGTAGAGAACGAGATTCACGTCTTCGCAATATTGATCGTGATAGAGAAAGACCAGGTGATAGAGACAGGCCAAGAGATCGAGAAAGAGATTTTATTCGCGATATTCCACCCAGAGACAGAGATATTATACCAAGAGATCGTGACATTCTTCCAAGAGATCGCGATATTCCACCCAGAGACCGTGACCGTTCATGGTGGGATTCTAGAGATCCTCGTGACCGTGACCGTGACCGGTATGATCGATATGGTCGAGGTGTCATGTCTCGTGATTCTTATTCATCAACTATCAATTCATATCCATCAAACGCAAATTATCAGTCAAATACAAATTACCCATCGACTGGAAATTATCAATCAACTGGCAATTATTCGTCAAATACCAATTCTTATCCTTCAAACTCCAAATTTGATTCATTCAGACCGTCTCATGATACATTTCGTGAAAAGTCGGTTGACCAAAAATCCAATAGACCCAAAGATTCAAATCTTAATGAAAGACCAGGAACTAGTGGTGGGTTATATCGGGATGAACGTGACAGATCTCCGGCACCATCAACTACTTTATCAGGGTCGGGCTCTTCTAATGTTTCTGGATCTGGATCTGGAATCGAATCTCGATCTTTGGGTACTCATTCTAAAAAACCGTCTTTGGAATCTAATACCATGCGTAAAGTCGTTTCTGAATCAAATGCCGTTACTTCAGATCAATCTTCCAATTCGATTAATCTAACGTCTAATTCCAACAAAATAAATGATTCCGATACCAAATCAATCAGCAAATTATCTAATAAACCAATTACAAAGCCATCCACTAATTCATCTCTACCTCTTGAAAAAGAAAAATCGAAACCTTCTAACAACGAAGATGACTTATTTCCTCATCTTTTAGAAGAAACTTCTAGCGAATCTAATAGATCCAATTCACTCAAAATCGATGCGTCAGCAAAACTTAATTCTTCTTCTTCTACTACTAAATATGGTCACCAATCTTCCATCTTTTCGACTAAAACGACGCCCATCGGTACTCCAACAAGTGCGACAAGTTCGAGCTCATTAGGTGTGACAAATGTACCAACTTTAACAAACGTTTCAAATTCAAATAAACGGTATGATTCTTCAACTTCTAATTCACCACTTAATAGTCCTCGTGATTTATCATTTTCTAAAAAAGAAGTTCCATCAAAATTTGAAAAGTCACAACCATCTGCTTCTTCTTCGTTTTCATCGGCAACACCACATAACTCAAAATCAATGGTTAGACATTCTTCATTACCGTCATCTGTGAACCGTAAAGTTGAAGAAAGTGGAACTAAACATTCTGAGAGTTTAAAAAGCGATTGTTCAAAGAATAAATCTTCTGTTCGAATTGCAAGTATTGGTGATTCGAAAAAAGCGACTTCAAGGTATTCATCACCTGTCAAAGATTCTAAAGATTCAACTATACCAAAACCTGCTTCAAACATATCTACTAATGTGGACAAACCTAAAAAAGTAGTTGATACCAAACTTGATTCTAATGAAAAAAAAATATCTACAAAATTGGAATCAAAATCTGAATTGAAAAAGGATGAATTGAAAAAATCAACTCAGCCTTCAATCGCTTCTGTACCTATTGGTCGTTCTTCCGGCACTAAATCTCCAATTTCCACACGTCAAACATCATTGGAACCACTTAAAAAAAGCATTTCTTCACGTCAACCATCATTAGAACCACTTAAAAAAAATATTTCTTCAACAAATTCAGGTTCATCTACACCTTCGACACCAACTTCCATAAATTTTGGAAATAAACAAAAGCCATTGTCATCATCCTCATCAGCATCAAAAAAGGAACCTTCTAGTGTATCTAAAATTTCAGTTACGCCATCTAAAAATGTTTCAAATGCTAAAAGTGCTTCTACCAACAATACCAGTACCAGTACCACCACCACCAATAACAATAATACACTTAAAAAATCTGAAATTCCACAACGTGATTTTTCAAATAGAATCGTGACTTCTTTTAAGGATCGAATTGCGGCATCAAGGGATGCATCCAAAGAAAAAAATCCTTATAAAGACAAAGATTTGTATAAAGAGAAGGACCCATACAAGGAAAAAGAAAGTTACAAATCGGTTGGAGGTTTTGATTCATATCGACCCAAATCTTCACAAGGTTTCGAAAGTTCGCGCGGTTATGAAGGATCACAAAGATATGATGGTTCGCGTTATGATGGTTTACGCGGGTTTGATGGTTCACGCAGTTATGATGGTCCACGTTACGAAAATTCACGAGGTTTTGACAGCTCACAAAGATATGATGGCTCAAGAAGTTATGAAGGTTCAAGAGGTTATGAAGGTTCAAGAGGATTTCACAAACATTCCTTTTCTGAAGGCTTCAATTCAACAAAACCGCCATTTTCAAAACCATCACATTCATCTTCACATGCTAATTCTTTACATCTTTCATCTTCACACTCTTCTTCACCTTCTTCATCTTTTATTTCTAAATCTGACTCAGGTCGACCAAAGTCTAGTGATGGTGATGCCGAAATGAAGGACTTTTCTAGACCCATGTCTAGTTCATCATCTGAAAAGTCATACATTAATTCAAAAGACTTTAAAGATTTCAACAAACAGAGCTCAGACGTGTCTACGAAGGATGGTAATTCAAAAGTTCGACCAAGTTCAAGTTCTAACGATTCCAAATATTATGAAAAATCAGCAACTTCTAAACCTCTTTCTAGAGCATCTAGTTTTTCTAATTTGTCAAACGATAAATATGATACCAAGCCCAAACCGTTTTCTAAAGATTTTTCATCGTCATCGTTATCAACATCACCATCTTCATCATCTTTTGACAAATTTTCCGGAAGCTATAACAATAATAAACCCAGCAACTCATTAAAAGATTTGAAAAACGATAAACGGTACGACTTTTACAAAGATATTCCTAAAGAGCCATCTGATGGATTATCTTTTTCATCTGGTCCTTACTCAAGATTAGATTCTAGATCAGATTATTATAAACGACCATACCACATTCGTCATCCTTCCAACTCAACATTGCCAGCTAAACCGGTTGACAAGTATACTGATAAATATAACGACAAATACAAAGAACGTGAAAAGCCGACAGCACCTGCAGCAGAACGAACAAATAAACCTTACAACACGGTCCCGCCATTGAAATCCATTGTATCTGACAATAATAATAAGTATAAGAATGATATGACAGCTTACAAATCGAAAACGGATTATTATTCATCTTCATCTTCGTTACCTCCTTCTTCATATAAACCGACAACTCCTACAGGTCCAAGAAGCAGTAACGAGAAATCATACAATGCTGGCAACACTTTATCAACTTATTCTTCTAAACCCAGCTATGAACCGACACGGTCTAGTTCTTTAGAAAAATCAGTTGTTTTGCAAAAACAAAATTCAAGTGAAAAAGGAAATGAAAAGTTAAGTGAAAAGATGGACGACAAGTCAAATGAAAAGTCAAAGGAGTTATTGGGTGAAAAGAAACTTTTGGATAAATCAGGTACTGATACGGCTTTTAAATCTAAAACTCAACCTCAAGTTTCAGAAATTAAAAAACCGCAATCTGGTTTAGATTCTCAAGATGGTATTAGTCGAGAAGAATTGAAATCTGTTGACGAAAAGTCAAAGAGCGTTGATAATTCAAAAACCGCTGAAAAATTTATGACTCAAAATGATTCACATAATCAGCAAGTTGCAAAAGAAACAGAATCTACAACAGAAAAAGATTTGGATGATGAAAAATTGAATAGACAAGCTGATAAATCTGTTGACAAGGTTGACAAATTAGAGACTGGAATTTTGGATACCAACGATGTGAGTTCAACAGTTTCTAAAGATGACGATACCAAAAAAGAAACTGATGTTGAGAAAGATGAAGGAACACAGTCTAGTCAATCAAAGTCTTTAGATAAATCCGAAACTCTTAAGTCTTTGGAAAGCGAAAAACATGCTAATGAACTTGTTAGTTTAAAAGATGGCAAGGTTGAAGATTCAAAATTATCTTTTCCTTTGAATAAACTTGACCAAGCCATTTATGATATCCAGCAACTGCCTCGTGAAGAATTTATCAAGGATATGAAGTATTTGGCTAAAGAACCTATCAAATCATTGAAAAGTTATCCCTTTTATCGTCGCAACATTCGCATTCACAATACAACTGTTCGGCCCGTACTCCAAGAAACTATTTCTATACATAAACGGAAACTTTTTAACGAAGGAAAGGTTTACAAAAAGCAGTTTGGCAATATTAAATCGGCTTGGTTACGTTTTTGTACTTACATGGATCAAAACAACATTCCCAAACCTAAAAAGGTTAGTTTGATGGCTGCTGCTCAAATCCAACGTGATTCTTCATCAACTGGGTCTGGCCGTCGTGGTCGCAATCATGGCGATTCGGTTCGTAGTGAAGCCGAGTTTTTGGAAATTCTTGCAAACTTTGAACGGGAAAGTGCAAGAGACCCTGAGGCTCGTGCTAAACTTACATCGGCTCACATTCCTGAATTAATTTATGATCCAACTGTTCGAGATGATGTCAAGTACATGGATTCCAATAATTTTGTGGAAGACAAGTCGATACCATACCAACGACTCATTACTGACAACATTAATGATTTTTCACCTGAAGAACATGAAGCCTTTTGTGAAGCTTATACGTTATATCCAAAACAATTTGGCAGAATCGCAAAAACGATGGGCAATGGACGTACGTTTAATGATTGTGTTCTTCATTATTATCAGACTAAGAAACATGTTGATTATAAGGCTATGTTGCTTAACAAGAATAGAAGAACAACAAGAAAAGGTAGAAAGAAACAACAAAAAGAACGTCAACAACGACAAGAGGCTGCACAAGCTGCTGCCGCACAAGCTGCTGCTCAAGTTGACGGAAATTTTTCCAATTCTGATGCCAATGCTCAAGATGAAGATGAATCACCAGAAAATGTATCTGTTTCGGCTTCTGTACCAGCCTCGACACCAGTTTTAACACCAGTTTCAGAGTCCGCCTTGGTACCAGGCACTGAAGCTGTGTCACCAGTTTCTCATCCTGTTACACTTAAAATAGGACCTGGTCGTCAACCTAATAATGAAGAAGATGTAGCCGGTGTTTCAAACGCATTTGACACTAATCCAGGCTCAGCAATTACTACACCAACTTTTGATGCAACTGAAAATAAAACATTTAATCCTGCTTCTATTGCACAAATTCAGCCTTTGCCTACATCATTTGTTCAAACTACCGTTGCTGATGCAAGTTCATTAGCATCGTCTGCTATTCCTTCGGCACTTTCGACAGCTGCACCTACGCCATCTTGTCCAAGTTCTCCAGTTACAGGAGTAGCAGTTTCCGGAAAACGTAAAACTCCTGATGAGAAGCAATTTAATGGTGACTTAGATCTTCATACTGATACCCGCAAGAAACCACGTGGTGGAAAAGCATCTAGAGGTGCTCGCGGAACTAAAGATAGAAAGAAACAAGATGAAAGTCATGAGGAAACTGGTATGGTTTCTGATTCTCAAGGCCGTCCACAAACTCCAGATTCATCAACTGCTCGCGGAAATAGTGAACATAAAGAACGTGCATCCAGTTATTGGAGTGTTAGTGATTTGAATCTTTTCCAAAGATTGTTGTTATCTTATGGTACCAATTTCCCAGAAATTGCTAGACATTTCAAGCTCAAGAGTGTGGTGATGGTTAAAAATTGTTTTACAAAGAATGCAGTTAAACGTGGATGGGACAAGATTGCAAATGATACCAATGACAGAATCAGTAAAGGTCTTCCTACACCTGTTCCTCCTGCCATTTCAGATGAAATCACAAATACCAACAAACGAAGAGCAAGAAACAATAATTCTTCAACAAGTTCTGTCAATTTGCCAACTTCAACTACATCAACAACTCAATGGACTTCCTCGTCATCATCTGAATTGGCTACTTCGCAGTCATTACAGCAAAATGAAAATGACGCCAATTTGCAACAATTGCAATCTCATTATCAAGCTGCTCAAACACTTAAACTTGTTCGGGAAGATTCACCACATAGTTATCATCGTTCCACACCTTCTCAATCTTCAAGTGCTTATGCTGAAGTTGCTTTGTTGAATGCTCTTGATAAAAAGAGACAAGCAATTGCTGCTGCTTCACCTGTTCTTACAAATACAGTTGGACCAACTTCTGATATGCCTGTGGCTTCAGAATATTCACAACCAGCTCATTCTCAATCTCAATTACCATACTTGAATCCTTCTTACTCTTATTCTCAACAACCTAATAATCCCCAACATCCATATCCTCAATCTTTACAAGCTCCCCAGCCTTCTAAAATATCTTCTGTTTCTCCTATTCAACATTTATTACAAGCTACTGAAGAATCTCGTCAAATGTTGCCACCTCTTTTGCAAGGGAACTATAACAATGTACCAAGCTCCCAACAACAGTCTCCACAGTTGAGTTCCAAATCTACAGAACGCAAGAATTCATACACCTTGCCACTTCCTGCTGTATTGTCGGGTGCAGCTTCTGGACCAGGAACTACCAACAATGGTTTTTATTTGCCAAAGCCTAATATACCTGGTTTAGAAAATAAGGCTATTCCAACACAAGCTCCTATTTATTCGCATTCACAAAACATGGCTTCAAAAGATGTTGAACTGGAATCTGAGCGACAAGAAAAGAATGAGGTTGAAAAACAAAAGAAACTTGAACAAGAACGAGAAGATAGTCAACTTCACCATCAAACACAAATACCATCATACCGATCCATGTATTCTTCAACAACTTCTAATGAACATCGCAGTCCATTAATGCCAGTGTCTTCAGGTCCAAGCAATTCTTCTAGCAACAGAAGTATGCCATCTCTTGCATCACTTTCTGAAGTTGCTGCCAATAGTTATCCTTCAACTTTTGTGCCAAATAATCCGGCTTCGGCGTCTACTGTACAACCTGGAAAAGCTTCACCGAGTACTAATTCGATTTCAAATATTTTGAATCCTATTCCGTCTTCTAGTTCAGCTCACTCTAGTTCTAATGCGTCATCCAGTTCTCGGGGATGGTATGATCCAGTACGTCAAATGTCTACTGCTTCTACATCACAATACCCAACGGGTCCAACAAGTCTTGCAGGTCCTACTGGTTCTTCTGGTTCCACTGGTTCAAAATCGTTTTTGCCACCTCCTGCAATTCCTTCAAGCACTCGACCAACCTATTCATCAGCCATTTCTGGCGTACGACATTCTCCAGAACTTGCTGCAACGAGCCCAAGAATCAAGCCTTTAAATAGCCAAGCTTCACCTGGTCAAACACATCATCCAGTTGCTTATAGATCTTCTCAAAATGCTAGTCCAGCATCGTTGGCACACATTTTACACAGCGGCGGGTCTTCAACTAACCCCAAAAATTCAGGAAATGTTCAAACAACAAATAACATTTCTTCAACAACGTCATCTACTGGAAACAGTTATTTACCAATGCCGTCGTCATTGACGAGAAATCCAGAAATGAGAAGTATTAGTTCACCTATTGCCAATGCTGGATCGTATTCATCAGTTGCGAGTTCGCCAATTGCTAGCTCTAGTCATCTTCCTACGGCAAGTGCGACTAACACGATGCATAGTTCATACCCTTCACAGTATGGAAGCAATGGCGGAGCAAGCGGTTATAATCCATCAACAAGTACACATATTCAAGGACATCAGTCGACACATGTTCAACCATATTCTTCGTCTAATGCGTCTTCGCCTTTACAAGGCAATATGCATGTATATGGAACACATTATAGACAAGATTTGATGACAACTAATTCTAATGCGGTAAATTCCAATGTTAATACCACTTTAGCTAATGAAGATTCGCACACTTTTCAACAACCACAACAAAATAATAATCAACAACAACCACAACCACAAAGCAATCAATCATCCAAAGTTGCAGGCACGCCTAGTGGAATGGCAGACCTTTTGAGTTTATCGCCAAGAAGGTTTGGATACAACTACACATCTAGAGAAAGCAATGAACGAGGGATGTAAAAAAACAAAGAAAAACTGAAATATGAATGTATAATATATATATATATATAAATGCAAATTAATTATTTGATAATTGAAAATAGTTGTAATGTTTTGGCGACATAAATGTGAAGCAGGCATGACAGTTATGCAGTTGCTACAATGGATGTAATGTATCAGGTTGAAATAAGTGTAATTCAGCCGTACTGCCCATGAGACACAATTCTGAAGAAGCAAAAAAAAAAATGTAATTGGGGGGGGGTTTTTTTTAAACAAAATTGGAATTTAAACAAGAAGAAAAATGGATTGTCGAGATGAAAACGATAGACTGTTGCATGGACATGATCATAACCATGGTGGTCATGGTGGTGACGGACATAATCATGATGACCATGACCATGTTCCACCACCAAATACAAACGAATCCCAATCATTGTACTCGCATATATATTTGGACCATGTTCGAACACTGAATGAAGCAGAAAACGATATGGGAAAGTCGGTCATTAAAGCTTGGGATGACCGATTGGATACGTCAAAGGTAAGTTTGAGCCGATAGTTTTAACTTGATATGTTTCTTGATATTAATTGGGTTTGTAGATATTGGAAAGTGATGTAGACGAGGAATTGTTGATTTTTATCCCGTAAGTAACAGAAGCCATTGTTTGTTTAATCCACCGGTTATTAATGTTTGTTTAGATTCACAGGTCTTGTTCGTCTTCATTCCATCTTGATTCGAACGACTTCAGACGAACATGCACCTGCAAGTATCAAAGTTTTCAAAAACCGTGACGATCTTGATTTCTCAAGTGTAGCCGATATGAAGCCAGTTGCCACTTTCAACCATCCTGAAGGTTTTGGCGTCGACCCCGATTCTCCGTCAAGCTCTCAAACCCGTGGATCTTTAGATGCCGACGGTATTGCAGAATACGCAGTCAGCAGAGCTGCCTTTTCCAACATCACGAGCATTGCCCTGTATATTCCTGCTAATCACGGCGAGGAAACGTCGAAAATCCTGTACTTGGGACTGCGAGGCGAATGGACCAAAATGAATCGAGCGCCAATTGTGACGTCGTACGAAGCGGCAGCGAATCCCAAAGACCACAAAACTTTTGTTCCTGGTGAAAAACGCGTTGGCTGGCAGAACTGATTTAATTGAATTAGTTTAGTTATGTATTTTTATTTAACTGAATTAGTTTAGTTATTTTTGTTTTTATTTGATTGAATCAGTTTAGTTAGTTAACCGAATTTCTTAACTGATTCAGTTTGGTTACCTCTCGCACTAACACAATCAAACTTTTTTTATACGCAAAGTTTCCATTTTCTCTTTTTCTCTCGCCCATTTCCCACCTGCAGCAAAAAAACCTTTTCATCACCACCAAACGTCGCGTGTCTCAATTCTCGACGATTTGTGTTTTTTCGATCTTGATGGCATTGTTTCGAGCCTCCGTCAAATGGACGCCAATAGCTCTAATCATCATCAACGGCCTCTAGGCTCTAACCAGCGTGACGCTGCTTTCAATACCATATTTGGATCGGCCCGGCCTTCTAATCAGCCAAACCATCAAAGCCACAACAATACCAACCAGCATAGTAACCAGCTCTATTTCCCTCCATCCCAATCTTTGAACTCCATTCCTCCTCCTCCCCAATTCCGTCATCATAGCTTACCCGATGGTCCTAACAACCATCAGCAATATGGCCACCAAACCCCGGCACGCCAATTCCAAGAAATGGCCATTTCCGAGCATCCCAATGAAATAATCAAACCGTTTGCCTTCAATTCCAATGATCCCCGGAACCACGGCCCTTTGATTTCTCCTGCTCCAAGTCCTCTGCAAATCACACCAGTATCTTCGGCTTCAGCTGTGCCTGTAAACAACAACAAACCTTTTTTTTATCCCCCGCCTCCTACTTCTCAAGTCCCTTATCGACCTGCTTCAGCCGGTGCTCAAGTCAAGCCTAACAATGGCCAAAACCAATCCGTTAACCAAAATTTTGACTTTACCAATGCCCATCCCACTACTCGACCGCCCCCTAATCAGTTTGCTCAAGACAGACCTGCTTCTTTTACTCCCCGCGCAAATCCTCCTCATCCTAATACTTCAAGGCCTCCTGTTCCTCAGTATAATCATCATAATGCTGTTCCAATGCTTCCACCTAATGACCCTGCCTCGGCTCGTAGTATGTCTTTAACTTCGGCCTCATCCCGGTCTCCTGTTCCTGGTTCTTTTGACCACGGCTCCACCAAAAACCAAAACATGACAATGTCTGGTCGTGTAATACCCCGCCGTCAAGAAAACGATATTCTTCCTCATATGATTCATCATCCAAATCATCATACCCCACATGGCTCCCAGGGCTCACAAGGCGGTAATGGGAAAAATGGATCTGGCAGTGGCACATACCTTCCAACTTCAAAATCAACCCCTTCTCTTAAACAAAAGGTTCAAAAATCTCATCGTTCTCCTTCTAATGCATCAAGCGGATCTTCTATCTTTGAAGAATCATTGGTACCGGCCACAAGTGGCTCATCCCAAAACTCAAGTTCCACTGGTATTTTTCCAGGAGGTGGCATGCGAGGCCACTTTCCACCGTCAGCAACCATCATTACCACTTCACGGCTTGTTCCTTTGGTATATCCAGCATTGCTTTCTAAAGTTGCCCAAGAATTCCGTAAACGCATCACTTTACGAGACCACGTTATCAATGAGCTCACTTATACCAATTCCTTCACTGGCTCAGAAGCTGTGGACTTGGTGGCCTATATCATGAAAACTCCTGATCGAAACTTGGCACTGCTACTGGGACGTGCTTTGGACGCTCAAAAGTTTTTTCATGAAGTCACTTACGAACACCGTTTACGTGATCGAAACACCGAAGTTTATCAGTTCAACGAAATCATGGTTGATCAC
>JAJLVH010000789.1:0-15935 GCA_030570155.1 Magnusiomyces magnusii
TGCAAAAGGAATAATCTTTCTTCTTTAGGAATTCACTTGTTCTTTATGTAAAAAAATGTTAATAAGCTGCCGTTAACACACTAAATGCTGCCGATCCCTGTTTCGTTTTTAAGGTACATAGAATTTATACAACATTGTCGCAAATTAACTCTCATAATTTGGCACGCGCAATTAAAATCACAAACACACAATTGCTTTAAAAAAAAAATATTTTAGACAGTTAATCTATAAAATATGGATACAGCTAAATTGAAACAAATCTTGACAACCATAAAATGAAAAAAAAGTATAAACAGCGCCTCAATGAAATTTTGATAACTGAATCTATATTTTAAATTCACGTTTAGATGCAAAGGTATCACAGTTTCATATGTAATCAGAATTTTTTTTTTCCACAAATTCTTGAGACTGTATCGATAAAAAAACAAATAAACAAATTATAGCTACTAGAAGTACCAAGGTCAACGAAATGAACAAACAAACAATAGGATTGAAATACAAGGGATTAAAAATACTTGAAATGGTATCTTTTTGACATTACGAAGAAAGTTTACGGAGAGAGAGACAGTAATAGTGTAGAAAGCCAACCGAGGCGTGCTGTTTGTAATTCCCAACAACCAAGTGGCTTTTTTTTTCACATGGCTTAAAGTAACGACGAGAGTAATTTACATCTTTCCGTACTTTTTTTTCTTTGCAATGATTGGTCACATTTAATTTTAATTTCATTTTTTTCATTTTCATAAAACTGTTTTCCATTTTTTCAACTGTGGCCCGGAATATTTCTATTCACAAAGAAACCATAAACACCTTGTTCAAATGTAATCTAAGATTTTTCAATGATACGTAATATTGCATATAGTCTCTTTCTTCAATGCCATCTTTTTTTTAACCATCATAAAACTGTTAAATTCTGTTATTATTATTTTTTTTAAATCGTTTAGTAGTTTGATACAGACAAAAAAAAAAAAAAAAATCTTGATACTAGTCACCATCCAGAATATAAGCCACTTTTTAAAAAAATTTATTCCGAATCTTTTCTACAAAGGGAAAAAGGCCATTCCAATCATTTTTTTTCATTGTGATAACACTATTTATAATTACTATTGTTTAATTTAGTTTTTGGCCTCATTATCTGGTATCCAGTTATCGATCCGATACATTGTGATTGTGCCTTCTTGCACATTAACTATGCCAAGGTTTTTATGTGTGTATTTTATTTTATTTTTTTAAAAGTAGGTCCTGGAAATGTTATTTGTAATATCGTTTTCCCTGTATATCTACAAAATGTTAAACACATTATCAGCATCTAATAAGCTTGCTTATTATTCGAGTATCATCAGTTCATACGCCGAAACGCTAAATAAAGAAATAACAATTTAATAAATGAGGGTGAAAAATGCCAAAAATATATGACAAATAAACCAAGCTTTTTGCAAACTACCAATCCATGTTTTATTTTTGGTATCAGCAAACATATTGCAGAAGTACAAGTCTAGAATTCTGTTTATTAACGCCTGCTTTATCATACCTAACAGCAATTGGTATTTTTCTCGTATAGACTCAAATTCTCTGGGCTATGAAGTGATTCTTTTTTTATTCATTAGATATCAGGCTGTTCTGTCCTATTCGTTTTTATTTGCCTTTTTTTCCCATAACTTGTTTGCTATGTTATTTTTGAATGAACGGTTACAATCATTAGATGTTTTGCTTATTAAATAATAACATGTATTAATTTTAAACATTGATGATGATCCATTGGCAAAAGAAAAGAGTTGCCAATAAGCCTTTATCTTTTTCTTCTATTTTATGTTAATGAGTCTTACTTGCACTAAACCTCCACATTTCTCTTTACTTTATTGTTAACTTATACTATAACAATATCAGCCAGAAACTGTGACATGAAAAGTTTGGGAAATGCGACTTAAAATACAACCAATTAAAAACAAGATTGATGAAATGAATTGAAAAATATAACACATTGACGATTCCACGAATTAAAATCAAATCTCAATATCTTCTTGCTAGTTTTTGCATGAATTTTATTTTTTCCTTAACAAGACTTTATTTCAATGCCGACTTACAACACACTAAGGAAACCCTAATTTTTCGGAATACTATTAACTAATTAGGAGCACACCAAATTTTTCCAACCTATATTTTTGATTTTCGATTTTTTTTTTTACAATGAAAATTTTTTTGAAGCATTATGATGTTGTCTCTCACTGGTTTCCTTTTTTTCATTTCCCATATATTTAACAAGAAACCATTACATGTATAAATAGAACACTTTATATTGTTGTAACTCTCATTACGTTTTCCATGTCTAATGCTACCGCCTCAAGAACAATACAATCCAGCCAGTTCTGCTCACTAACAAAATCTTGGCCTAAGCCCACAAAATTTTCAAACTATGTGCTCTACATTTTGTTCAATCTTCATTGTTTTGTTTGTTTCATTGAAATTTTTTTTTCTAGAAAATTAAACGAGCAGAATAATGTACATATATTCTTTTTATAGAAACTTCTCTAGTAATAGAAATCATCATATCCCTTTATTTAAACTATTTTATTTTCTTGTTCTATTGTTACTTGGAATCATGTTATAACTTGTTTAAAGAAATTAGGTCAATTATAATTCTTCTTTTGTAGTATTTTATATCCTACAAACGTTTTAAAAACTGAATAAGCTTAACATTATGATTAATGAAGAAACACAACAATTTTAAAACATCATATTATAAAAACTACATGATTGCTTCAATCATTAAAGTTTTGCAAAAAAATGAACGGAATAGAAAAAAAGAATAATAATCAGATTACATTTCAGCATTATATTAACATTTTAACACGGCCAAACTATTAAATAAACATTCATTTGATTAATTACTATAAAAAAAAAAATTTGTCTAAATAAAGGTGCCGATTCATGATTCAATAGTAGCAATTACCATCTTGAAAAATAGTCATAAAAATAACCATAAAGCTTTTTTTATTTTTATTTTTTACAATAACAATCATTCAATTTTTTTGTTCAATCCATAGAATGATTATTTATTTTATCTTGATATAATATTAAAAACATATACAATAAAAAAGAGATTTTCTTTTTTTTGACGAGATAGATTGTGCTCGGTCAATTTGATTGAACAAAGGTTTTTATAGAAACTGGCCAAAAAAGGCATTTAGAGTACGGAAGCAACAAATAGTTCCATGTGATGTAAGTAAATAGGTGTCCAACCCAACCTAAAATAAGTGAAAAAAAAAATTCAAATTCAAAACCAAAATAATGATGGGATTGTATATTGAATATATTATTATATTAATACAGTTAAAGCAATGTAACAATCAAACATGAATGATTATTAACAAAGATCAAAAATTATAATCAATAATCACATTAACATGGCCCAAGAAGAGCATAAGCAATACTTTTCTTGGGCATGAGTTCATGATTGTAAACTTTTATGTTTCTTTTTAAGGATATCATTCAGGTCGTTTTTTTGAATATTGGGATTTTTTATATCAAAATGTTTTCATTCGTTTATTTCAATTGCCACATTGCTCAATAACGTTGATTGTAATACTTATGTTTAGCTTTTCAATACAAATACATGAACCACTATTTAGAATTCATTATGATTTACTCTTGATACCATTTTAAAAAATAAATTTAAAGTGAGTATTTAAGTATATAAAGTTTGTTCTCGAACTAATGACCATTTAGTTTGGTTTGTTACTAAGACATGTTTAAGTAAAATATTTCTTATTGTTTGTATTTTCGATACTCAGCTATTGGTCAAAATATCGTTAACTGCTTAGTTAATTGTTGTTGCATTGATTATTGAAATAATGTAATAAAAAGATATTTGATTGGCTTTTGTTTTATTTGCAAATTTACATATTGAATAATATCAAAATTCAAAAAAAAAAAACATTTGTGCAAACAATTGTATTAACCATGGCTTTTCTTTCCTCATTAATCATCTTACATGCTGGTTTCCTATATTTATTTGTATTTCTTCATATCCCAAAGTATTTTGTTTACTAATTATTATTTACTTGATGGTTTTCAAATATGAAAACTATTGTTTGTTGTAAATGAGTAATATAATCTATATCAACACATACGTACTTCAAAAGCAACGCTAATTTTTTGAAGCCAATGTTTCATCCTGGTTTTTCTTATAAACATTTTTAAGGAAAACAAGAAAAAATGTGTCAAAAAGAATAAATTGAGAAATAAATGGAATAAAAAAGACCAAACAGAATTATGTTAACAAAATGGCATTAATAGAAAACCAAAAAAAACCAAAAAAGAAAAAAAAACAAAAATACGAGACACTGAAATATTTAACTTTTCAAATTCTATTTAATTTTTTTTGATTATTTTGTATTCGTTTAACTTTATCGAAACTATGATTCAACAATCTGTTTTATAAGTTAAATTATTCAATTGCTTCTTCTGAGCTCAAGAGTTGAAAAAAAAAGAAATAATAATCATCAAACATACATATCATAATTCAAATATAATTTACTTCTTTGATCTTAAAGGTTTGTCGTTAGGTGTTTACGCAGTGACGAGATAATACTTGATACTCATAGAGTTTATAATTTAAGTAATTGATGATATCATTTGAATGGTTTTTTATTTTTTTGTTAATGATTACAAAAAATGGGTTATAATTTCCTTGTCGATCATTTCCTACAATCTGAATATTTTAAACTACAAATGAAAATGACCACCTTCCATTCGCTAAAATAAATACAAAAAACAAAAAACAAAAAGAAAACGAAACAAAGCAAAGTTACCTTCATAATTAGTGAAGCAAAAAAACCCATTTTTCTTAAACTTTTTCGAATATTCACTTTAGTGAAAAAAAAAAAAAATACATTTTGATTTTTATTTCATTATAAGAATTTTTTTTTTTTTCAACATGAAAATAAAATGTAAATTAAATAATAATTTATAACAAATAATAATAAAAAAGGGTTTTCAGTTGATTTTTGTCAAGTATTATTTGATTTATATGTGTTGATAAAGAATAACATCAATGACAAAAAATCAAATAATAAAAACACACACTAGTTTATCGTGAAAATTATTTTAACTATTTCATTTCGCTCGGCGTTTACTTACTCCGGAGATTCAAAGTAAGCTGGCACAAAAAAATTGGGCAAAAATTAAAACTTTTAAAAAAAATAAATAAATTGCAAAGCACTAATTCGGTTACTTCAGCCATTCTCATTAATTGGATGTATTAATTCATTTCATGTATTTATTTATTTTTTTATTAATTTTCAATCTGAATGATCAAAAAACCAAGAGCAAGTATTAAACAGGTGCTTTTGGTTTTAATTCATTATATTTATTTATTTTTAGTTGGTATGACTGTATTAGCTGTCAACAAACAGGATTTGTAACATTTATATTTGAAATATTTAGTTTGCGAGGTCATTAAAACCAAGCCTCTATTCATACAAAGCTGGCTGTATCATCAACTTTAAATCTAGTTACTTTACATATTCAGCATAAATCCTTTTAATTATTTATTCATTGGTATTTTGAGACAGAAATTTCCTTAAACATGTACTAAATCTTGCTTTTAGTGAACCAAATGTGAGCCAAATGTAAACCAACAAACCTCCAGTTATGTACGTACCATGCCCGAGAAATAGGCAAGTATCCGAGATACCACCAGATGGACCACAGTCATGAACTGGCCGGACGAGGTTAGTGTAGGAAAAAGAACAAACGGTTGGAACAGGGTAACTTGGTTTTGGGTACGATGATACAGATTTTAAAACCACATGGATATCTCTTTTCGTGATGACGATTTTTATATTTTTCATTGTTATTATAGATCAAGGCATGTAATACTAATACAAGAAAATATAGGTTTAAAATTGATGACTATGACTATTTTTCCATTTTTTCAATTAATTGTAAAAAACCCAAATTCAAAATAGAAACACCACGTTACCTATTCACTTCGTTAATGAATCAACAATCATCGAAATCTATTCATAACGAATAGTAATATATAAAAAACATGGATTCTTGGGGCGTTTAACTCTCATCAGATACTTTTTCTAAAAAGCTACTTGATTGATACGATATGAAAAACACATTCGAGACTGTAACATGCTTTTTTAATTCAATCCAAGTTCTATTGATCAATGTTTTCATTTTCGTTTATTTTAATTTTATTTTAATTATTTGTAATTATTTTTTTTTAATCGGAAATGTAAACGGCGATGACTAAGCCATGACATAATTCCGCATCCTTTGCCCAAAAACCGAATTTTCACCCACATTTACATCGTCACTTTTGTTTATTTTCCACACACACTTCAACACTACCACGTAATTTTGTGTGCGTACTTTTCTTTTTATTTGAAAAAATATAGAATTTATTCTGGTAATTTCTTTTTTTATAATAAACAGCTTCAACTACTGTTGAACATTTCATATATTGCCACTATTTATTTAATTAACTATCATCAATCACGAATTGTTCATTTATAAACATATACTTGAAGATGTATCGTCGTTCTGTCCCAAAATCGTATATCCTAGTCACTCCCGAGCAGATGGAAGAACGGATTGCTCAAAAACAAGTTATTCTTGATCAACTGCAAAATGAATACCAAGACTTGTTGAAAGATTTGGAGTATGTATTTTTATTTTTTATTTATTTATTTATTTTTGTTATGGTTTACTGGTGCTGCATTTAAATCATTTTTTACACTCTTCTAACCACACTAAAACTCGCTTTTAATCTACAGTGATGATCCTCAACAAATTGTTGATGCCCATATAAAAGCGTTGAAAAATTACAATGAAATCAAAGATTTGGCACTCAAGTTTGTGGCAAAGATTTCTGAGCAAAGAAGCATGACTATCAAGCAGATTTTGGATGAAATGAATGTTTCTGTCGAGTCATGATGTCAACAATTTTTGAAATATCAATCATTAAACTCTACGATGATTCAAAATACAATGAATAAATCGTAATAATACCCTTACTATCGCCAGTCGAAAAATACGAAATAAATCAAGTATTTTCTGGTTGGTCCATCATTTAAATACCCCTTTTTCCTTTTGTTCCAAACCATTGAAAATTATCACCTTGTCTTTTCTCTTGTTCATATCACAAAAGCTGCATCTTGTAGCTTTCTCATTTATTTATATCATCATTTATTTTTGTACACAACATATGCAAAATAGTATGATATCTTATGATTCGTAGTCTTGCTTAAAATATTTTTTTTTATTACAAATATCCAATTAAACCATATACATTTTGTATTTTATTATCATAAATCTACTTCACTTGTCTTTACTTACTTTTATATTTGTTCATCTTCTTCGTCCTCAATCTATAAAGGAGCATACAAAATCTGGGTAACATATTTTCTGGAATATCTCGAAACAGTCGCGACAGCCAACACGTTATGCTTAATAGAAGTTGTAGCCAAATGGTTCAACACCACATGATTAGGAATCGGCAGCACCGAATTGTTATCCTTTTCATTGGAGTTTGAATTCAAAATGACAGACTCCAAGTGGGGCGGGAGCTGAGGGGGAGTAACAAAGTCAGATGCAACAAACATTTCCATCACTTCAGGGTCTGTAAAAACTCGGGGAATCTCACTAGAAAAGGTATAAACGGGAGCAGCTGGTAATTCTTCTCGGAATCTTTCATAGCCGCCGCCATTAAGTAATTCATCATCATTAGACATGTCATAATTTGTGACTTTTTCTACAGTAGTGGCGCGTTGTAAACGAGAAGATTGACCGGGTGTGTCATAAGGTTGTTGATAAGGAGGAGGTTGAGAAGAAGAAGAAGAAGTCATTTCAGAAACAGCTTGTTGTTGAGCATAATGATTGCTTGGAGTCCGATGTAAAGGTTCCATACTGTCATCATTAGCAATATCAGTACCATCAGTACCATTAGAAGCATCTTGAGAAGATTGTTGTTGAGCTTGAAGACGTAACTGACGCTCAAGTTGTTGAGATTCAAAAGGTACTTCAATGTAATTGACAAGATTTCCCATTGAATCAGTAGCAGATGGCAAAAAGTCAGAACATCGGAGCTCATTATCTACAACAAACCGCATTCGATGGGTTCCAGTTGGAAGTTTCAAAACAATAGAAAAGGTATCATCAGGTCTTTAGTTTTTTTTTCAATGTAATTGATGAAAAATATTGATGAAAAAAGAAATACAATGGGTTTTTTTAAAACTCATTTTCACAATTGAATTTTCGTCTCATCTTGAATAAAACAAAACAAAACAAAAAAAACCATTATATTCAATTCACCAGCATTTTCCAATCAATTCAAGAAGAAAAAAAAAAACAATAATAAACAAGGTTAGTAATTGATAATAACAAATACAATAAATGAAAAAAAATAAAAAAATAAAAAAATAAAACTTACTGTTTGTTCAATTTAATCATTTTTCTCCAACCAGTAAAAGAGCCAGTCACATAGACCTTATTTCCCCCCTGATGCCATGTAATAACGGTATCATATTTAGCTTCGGCCGCCTCCTCGCCACCAAGCTGGATCTCATCGCCAGACCCGGCTCTCGAAAGCGGTTTGCCGACGGGCTGGCCGGTAGCAATATTGAGCTTGTTGAATTCCATGTCTTCGTCAAACTCCGGGTCGGCCTCGCCCTGTAAGAGAAGAGTGGATTTGCGACGCAAAGGGCCGGGACGAAATGAATCTTGGTTATGACCTGAGCCGTCTGTCATTAGAGTAGAGGTATCAGAATTGATATTAGTGGTATTATTGGTATTATTGGTATTATTGGTATTATTGGTATTGTTGGTATTGTTGTTATCAGTAAAGGCGGTGGTACCGTTAGTGCTTGACGATAAAGCGTGAGAATTGAACTGGGTTTGGGTTTCATTGTCGGTATCTTCCACGTACTCGACGTGTGAAGAACTTTCGGCAAATTCAACGTGATTAGCGTCCATGGCTGTTTCTGCTTCGGTTTTGGAATCGGTGATGCGGTGGTGGTGGTTGGTGGAAACTGAAAGAGTTGGTGCGATTTGGGAATTTAAGCTTTTGGTGTTCAGCCTTGCGCTATTGTCTGCAGATGACGGTGGCAGTGATGACGATGATGACGATGATGACGCATTAGTGCTGTCCCGTGACATTGGCTGTTGATGACAGGTTGTAGATGAACAATTGTGAGAATTGGTATTATTGCCATTCATTTGTTCATAGGAAGCAGTGTCGTTGCTAGGGTTTGGGCTTATAGAAGTCGATGACGAGGATGACGAAGATGACAGGGTCGAAATGATCGGAAACGCTCCTTCTTGAGATGTTGCATTACCAATTTGAACTTTAAATAATATCGAGATATCAATAAAGCAAAGTCAGAGACTGGATATTGTTTTTTTTATAAAAACCAATCAAGAAAGCCGTAAATTTACATATATTTTTTTAATTTACTTGTAACTTATATTTATATTAATGCTTATATATGTACACCATCACTTGTTTAATTATTGTTTTAATTTAACCTCGAAGAGCATCTCCCTTCTTAACAATCTTTCCCTTGTTTTTAGTTTCAAGAGCTGATGGCTTACGAATGAAAACCTTTTCATTAGCAGATGCTCTGTCAGCTTCAGCACGCAACTTGGCATCACGTTCATTCTCTCTAGCAGCCTTTTCAGCTCGTTCTTTAGCCTTTTCAAACGTTTGTTTGAGGGTATCGAAAGCTGACATGTTTTCAGTGGCAGGATCAACCTTGGGTTGCACAATGGGATGTAATCCAAGCAACTTACGGGTTGTTGCTGATCTCAACAACAATGTTTGGCCCACTGACAAAACAGAGTTTGTGGCAAAGTATAAACAAGTTGCTGCTGGAACGCCCATAGTCAATGGAACTGCAATGAATGGCATGTATTGGAAAATTTTCTTCATGCCTGGAGACATTGGAGATGCACCAGTTTCACCACCCATCTTGATGGTTGCCGCATAAACAAGGGCAGTAATGACTTGTAAACCAAGATATGGATCAGGCGCTGTCAAGTTTGGAAACCAGTAAAGACCTTGGTCCACTAAACCATAAACATTAGCAGCACACATTCTGTTCAAACCAGAGAAAATGCCAATGAAGAAGGGAATCGACAACATGGGCATCATTAAGTAAAGTGTTTTGACACCAGAATCTTGCATCAATTTACGACGCTTGATCAACAATCTTTGGCCTTCTAACGGGTCTTCAATCTTTAAATACTCCTGGGTAATTTTGTTCAATTCTGGTTTAAGGACAGTCATTTTAGCAGAGTGATCGGAAGCCTTTAAATACAATGGAAGTAACAATGTTCTCATGGCAATGGTGACTGCCATGATGGAAGCCCACCAAGGCAAACCAGAATACACGTGCATAAGTTCAAAAATGTGTTGGAAGAAGTCTGGAGGCCACCACCAAGATTGGGCAAGACCCAATGATTGGAAGTAACCCAACTGGTTTGGAGCAACAGTAGCAGCAGTATTGATGATAGAATCGGTAGCATTAGAAACAGCATCGACTGCATCAGAAACAGATTGAGAGATTTGGCCGATTTCACTCTTGATTTCGCCAGCAGAAGCAGAAGCAGCAGCAGCAGCAGAAGTGATGGAATCGGTTGAGTTGAAACGAGCAGACCAACCAAGACCGAAAGAGTTTATGGCAGGAAGGGTTGAAGTGACTGGTAAAGTACGTTTGTTGGCATTAAGACCAAATCTGGTAGACAAGACTGAGTAATTGGATCTTAACGTGGGAGTTTTAAGACCCAGTCCAAATCTGATGGCGGATCTGCCCAACATTGTTGATTATCTCGGCGCTGTCGTGGTTAGAGAATTACTGCTTTTGGGAGAAAAAAAAAGATGAAAAATTTATACTCACGTGATGAGAATATGTGGTTAGTGATTGGCTGGAGAGGGTTGACTAAGCACTGGTGAATGGGTAAAAAATACAAATTGAAGCCAATTACGATGGACAGTGCAAAGAAGTGTATTATTGTTTATTCTTTTGTGTTTGAGTGTTTCTGCGGACTTTGGATAATTCTGTTTCTTCTTTGGGTTTTGATGATTCTGTAGTCTTGTGATCTTTGGTTTTGGTCTTTCGGGCTTTCTTTGGTTTAATCTTTTCATCAGCATTGGGAATATCGTCTTCTTTTTTGATTTTTTTAGATTTCCGAGACTTTTTGGGTATTGGTTTTTCATCTAAACTCTCATCTTTAACTTCATTTTTGACTTTATCATCATCAATATTGTCCTCTTCTTTCTTCATTTTTCGTTTCCTTTTGGGTTTTGGTTTTTCAGAAGCTTCATCTTCTTCCTTTCTGACTTTGTAATCTAAACATGATGAAATACCGAGTTAATAACTATAAAAAGAAAGAATAAAAGAAAAAAAAACTTACATCTTTCCAATTCATTTATAACTTTAGTTTGGGAATCATAATCAAGCTCATCGTATCCATCAATATCATCAGGAACTTTTAAATCATCAAGAGATTCCAACAAATTACTCCAAACTTTGTTTGTCACACATTTTCTAAAAAAAAAAAAAACATTAATATCATTATCATTATCGTTTTTTTCTTCACTTACAAATGACGCCATTGAAAAGAACCATGTCCCAAAATCTCAACAAAAGTTCCAAATCGGATTTCACCTCTTTGGATTTTGGTTTTTTCTTTTTTGCACTCTGAGCCGTGGCAAGTTGCTCTTGAGGTTTTAGCAAGTTCTAAACAAGCAAAAACGGCAATTATGAATGGAAAATAAGTTAGTAACACGCATTTCATACAATTTCTAATAAAACCAATGAATTCTCATTAACACAAACGTACCGACTCTGTACATGGTTTTGTTCAATTGGAAATCGACGGTATATTGAAAAAAAAAAGTAAAAAAAAATAAAAAAACGCTTTTATGCCACGATTGGGACAGTAGAATTCTGTTGCAGAGAAACCACTGAAATCCACCAGGGTTAGGGCTATGTCAAGTTAACTAACGTCTCAACAAAAGTAAACAGTCAGCCGCATGTTTACAATTACATAATCGATGCTTTATCATGACGTAATCATGCTCTTTTTAATCGCATTTTCCTTTTTTTTTCAGTCTCGAGAATTCAAAACTCGACTTGACAGAAAAAAACTGGTTTTGATTTTTAAAAGTTTTTAAGTTTAAGCTCATTTCACAGATTTTGTATCGAATCGATTTTTCCTGATTCAACGAAATGAGTCTTGGTAGAGAATCCTCAATTTCCGTCACTGGTAAGATTGTAAATCCATATCTGACATTTTGACAAATGATCTAACATTTCCTAGTCCGTGTTCGACCATTCACATCCGATGAGATCAGCCATTTACAGGTTTACTCTGAAGAGCCTGTGTTTATGGGGGATGGCAGTTTTGCAGCGTCGTCCAATAAAAGCTTTCCTTTAGCTCGCCATTCAA
This sequence comes from Magnusiomyces magnusii, assembly GCA_030570155.1. NCBI lineage: Eukaryota > Fungi > Ascomycota > Dipodascomycetes > Dipodascales > Dipodascaceae > Magnusiomyces > Magnusiomyces magnusii. The sequence continues at coordinate 12,460 of JAJLVH010000789.1, forward strand.
TGGGAAGTAACGTTGGAATCCGTCAAGTCATCAACGTTGTCGATGACAAAATGCTCATCTTTGATCCTCCTGATAACCATTCTCATCGAGCAACAACCAACAGAGTAGCTTATGGTTCTAATACTAAACGGATTCGTGAGCATCGATTTGTTTTTGATCGATTGTTTGATAATTCTGCAACCCAAGAAGAAGTCTATTCCAATACCACAAGACCGCTACTCGACTCAGTTCTTGACGGCTATAATGCTACTGTTTTTGCATACGGTGCTACTGGCTGTGGTAAAACTCATACCATTACAGGTACCCCACGAGAACCTGGCATTATTTTCTTGACAATGCAAGAACTTTTTGAACGAATTGATGAACTAAAAGATATCAAACATGTCGAACTTTCGTTATCGTATCTCGAAATTTATAACGAAACTATTCGGGATTTGCTTGATCCCAATACCAATAAAACTTTAGTTTTACGTGAAGACTCTGTCAGTCGAATTTCCGTTTCTAATCTCTCTATGCACAAGCCCCAAAATGTCCAACAAGTCATGGACATGATAATTGCTGGAAATCACAACAGAACAATGTCACCAACAGAAGCAAATGCCACTTCTTCGAGATCCCACGCCGTTTTGCAAATCAACATTTCTCAAAAATCTAGAACTGCTTCACTATCTGAAGCGCACACTTTTGCAACTTTATCCATTATCGATTTGGCTGGCAGCGAACGTGCTTCTGCAACAAAAAACAGGGGCGAAAGGTTACTTGAAGGAGCCAACATTAACAAATCGTTACTGGCACTCGGAAACTGTATCAATGCGCTTTGTGATCCTCGCCGACGAAACCATGTACCGTATCGAGACTCGAAATTGACAAGACTTTTGAAATTTTCGTTGGGCGGGAACTGTAAAACTGTCATGATTGTTTGTGTATCGCCGTCTTCGAAACATTACGACGAAACACTGAATACATTGAAATATGCAGATCGAGCCAAAAAGATTAAAACTAAAGTTATTCGAAATGAACACAACTTGAATCGTCATGTTGGATCTTATTTGAAAATGATCAATGAACAAAAACAAGAAATTGAAGAATTGAGGGCTCGAGAAGGTCGGTCTGTTACAGTTGCGCTTGAAAATTTCAAGAAAGTGGACGAAAAATGTTTTGCTGCTATTGATGATGCGTTGGATAGTTTACGACAAACAATTTCTAAATGTCAGCAACAGCGTGAAAATAGAATAAAAGCAGCTGTTAAATTGAACGTTTTGATTTTTCAAATTCTACAAATTGAACAGGTATTAAAGTCATTTCAACAATTTTATTTTTCAACCAAGTCAACCGGTCCTATACCGTTAGAAGACGTTGTTCGTCAATGTATAGATACGTTGATAAATGAAAGAAACCAGATTCAAAATTACTTGAGTTCTTTGGATAATATCGGCAGTGGTTTGGATGCATTTGGAGTGCCAATGACACCAACAAGTCTAGGAGGTTCTAATTCTGATAAATTTATTATTGATAATACCATTTTGCATTTGTTACGAGTGTTGGAAGATACCCGAGGTTGGAATTCAGCTCATCATGATTCTTTTAAGGCCAAAGCTGAAAATATTGCATTAGAAATGGAACTACAGACTGCTCATAAAGTTATGGACTCGTATTCCTCATCATCGGCTAATTTTTTGGTTGTTGGATCGTTATCGCAAGCTTTTTTCAAACTGATTCAAAATTTAAATACCATGAATGAGAAATCTTTAGAAATCACAAAAATTTTGGATTCAACAGTTGAACAAATTCGAAAGCATTTTCAAGACTTTTCTCATGAATTAAATCTGTTGACGTTCAACACTAATAAAATCGATACTATTACAGAGCCAGTTGACACTGCAGTATTACCCAATTCAATGTGGTTACATTTTTCAAAAGAAAATGAGAAATCAGTTAAACAGCACGCATCCGTTGCTTCACTTTCTCACGAAAGTTTAGTTTCTTCAGACTTGTTACGTCGTTCTTCGCTTGGAAACGCACGAAAGCTTTCAAACAAAACAGTCAGCAATATTCCGTCATTGAGTTTAGCCACACGACAAAATTTGATTGGAAATCATTCTGAATTGAATAAAAAGCGAGAATTTGTTGATACTTCTATTTCGCCATCATCATCTTCTCCCTTACTTGCGCCGTCATCGCCTTTATCTAATTTATCAACATCAACACCTGGAAAAACCAAGTTGTATAAACGGTTAGCCCAGTCCAATTCCTCAAGTTCATTAACAGATTCCGAAATTCCAGGTGCATCAAAACGAACAGGAATTCCTGGACAAAAGCATGTGCTTGTGAATGGATCAACATTGAAAAACAGTCGAAAGTCTAGTAAAAGAGTGAGATGGGAAGAAAATACCAATATAAACAAAAATGAACAAGTTGAACAAGTAGGGCAAGATTTGTTGGAAGATGAAGTATTAGGAGATGACGAAGAAGAGGTTAGCGATTTTGGAGATTCTACAACATTTACATCAGCCATGGAATCAAGTAACAATAGTTCAATTCTTTTCCCTTCACAACTTGCACGACTTGGTTTAGACAACAATACAAAAGAGCTGGTTACACCTCGGAAAAACTTATTGTCATCGGCAACTAAAGCACATTCAAAAGCGCCAAGCAGTTTGCCACGATTTACTAAAACGTTTTCGTCTAGTGGTACAATGAGAGCACGTAGAAAGAGTAGTTTGGTATTTAGTGGAGGAACATTTAGTTCAGCAACCGGCGGTAATAACAAGAACAACAATAATAATAATGGAAAAAAACGGTATTCAGAACCATTATCGCAAACTCCACTAGCATTGAAATCAGCAACTACATCTAATGATCGTGCAGGAGCTTCGTTAAAATCACCTAGTAATCGTTCATTTAGTCATTCGGTTGCCTCACCGTTGAAAAGATCAATGATGCGACAAGTGTTGTTTAATGATGAACCGGCATCTGAGAGTGAAGGAAGTAATGATAATGAATATGGCAATGAGGAAGAAGAAAGTGATGAAATGATGACATCATGTAATGGGGGTAATATGAGTTTGAGCATTTCAAATGATAGAAAAAATGCAAAAGTTGATACGAATACCAACATTTTGGGAAGCACACATTTTGCGGACGGAAACGAATTAGGCGACATTAGTTATTTAAGTTCATCATTTGTGAGTGCAAGAATGTTTGACGAGTTTGACAGATCCCATGATTACGATAACAGCATCGTTGAGAAGTATGGGGAAGGAGAAGATAATGATGATAATAACAATGATGAAAAAGAGATAGAAAGATTGGTTAAGAAAAAATCATTTGAGCCAATGGATCTTGATGAAGAAATATCAATTCAATCTAGAATATCGACAAGAATGGATGGGTTTGGAACCAGTTTATCAAGAGGCAATAGTATGAAAAAGGGGAAAGCACCGAATTCATCAAATCTATCAAATTCACCAAGTTTG
>JAJLVH010000790.1:0-15918 GCA_030570155.1 Magnusiomyces magnusii
AAAAAAAAAAAAAATTCAATACATAATCCGTCAATAGTGTCAAGATATTCCTCATAACAAAGCCAAAACTTGATTCACATTCACAAAAAAGCATCGTCAACTAGGGATTCAAGTTTACAATTATTCAATTTCTATTACAAATGTACAAAATATATTTTAAATGTTTTAAATTTTTTTTTTTTTTTTTTTTTTTTATATCAACACAAATCAATAAACAAGTATTCAACAAAAAAAAAACCACACTCAATCAAACTCAATTTAATCAGACATATATTGAGCATAATCATCAGCTGAAGCATATAATGGCAACTCCTTAAGTTTCTTGCGTCTATCTTTCTTTTCAGCCTTTCTAGCCTTCTTGGCCTTTTCTATATCATCGCCTTCATCTTCGTCATCTTCTTCACGAGCTCTTTTGTTGGTTTTGCCTTTAGCCAAAGCCTTTTCAAATTGTGATTCGAAATCTTCATCGTTGTTGTCGCCATCGCTAACTGGAACTTCGTCATCGCTTCCAAGAGCGTCGTCATTATCTTCCAATCCTTTGAAAAATCCAGCTTCTTCATCTTCGTCATCTTCGTCATCTTCGTCTTCGTCATCGTCATCATCATCATCGTCAGCAAGTTCTTGTAAAGCAGCCAATTCATCATCATCATCATCGTCACTCATATCAGACATTGACAAATCAATGTCAGAATCAACATCACCTCCATCTTCAATACTAGGATTAGAGTTAACCAAAGCCTTCCAGATTTCTTTTTCAGCTTCTTCACTGTTAAGATCCAACTCGTCATCTTTGCCAGAACTCTTTTTAGGAGCTTCCTTTCTGTTTTGTTGAACCATGTTGAAATAATTGTAAAAGAATCGGTCACCAACTGAAACATCGTCAATCTGCATATTCTTCCAATCAGCAACGTTGACTGGCATAGAACCGAAACCGGATTCGGATGTGTCAAGACCGTAGTTGCCAGATGCAGTGAATACAAGACCAGTAGGATCCGAACCAGCAAGAGGCTGCATGATACTGGTACCACGAGTAACAACCTTTTGCTTGGGGTTTCTGTAAACAAACCTGTCAAGGAAATGGCTCAAAGTGTACAAATTAAGATCGGGCTGGATAGGTTTGGCTGCACCTTCTGGTGCAAGACCAAGATAATGTTGAGTGTAAAATGCAACCGTTGGATGGAAATGCTGTAACAATGGAACAATTTCCCAAATCTTTGTGTTTTCGGCGCTGGCAAAGATAGGATCTCTCTTGCGTCCATCATACTTGTCGAGAATTTCTTCTTCAACACTCTTTTCTTCAGTCTTTTCAGTCTTTTCAATCTTTTGTGATTTCTCAAGTGCAGCAAGTGCTGGACTATCATCAGTTAAAGATTTCATAATTGAAGGATCGGCCTTCTTGAGCTCATCCACCAAAAACACAACACCAGCAATAATACCAATGTTGATCCAATGGTTAGCAACTTGCACCAAACGCTTGGCAAAAGCTTTAACTCTAGCTTTGTTGGTGTCTTGCTTAAGAGCCTTAAACATCAAGTTCAAGTAAAGTCTAAGCTTAGAAGAAACTGTCAAACGAGGATCTAACAAAGATTCATATAGAGTTCTGTAGAATCTATCAGAAAGCTTGCTTTCAGCTTGTGTCATTTGGAAAAGAAGAATCAAAGCCTGAACACCGGTATTGAAGTTGGCAGAATGCGTGACACGATAAATTGTATTCATATGGGTTTCAAAAACGTTTTTAGGAAGGTCAGAGAATGGATAAGCACGGTTCATACCAGTAAGAATGGCAGAGATGAGTTTATCAAATTCTTCTTCTTTAGCAGCTTCAGAAGTCTTGACAGGCGTTTGTCGAGCCTGCTGTCCCTTGACACGATGCTTGTGTCTAAGTTTTTTTTTAGGCTTTTCTTCTTCGTCATCTTGTCCTTTTTTCTTATCACGATTAGACTCGCTTAATAAAAGTTCAAACAATGAAAGGTATGTTCTGATAAGAGTGTTGGCAACAGCCTTGTTTTTGTGAGTCAAAATGGTTTGGTTAAGAGTAATGATGGAATAGTATCGAGCATGATAATCGCTGCCTGGACGGAAAATGAGTTCGGAAATAGAGGATGCAATGACTGCATTCATAGCGGGATGCATTTCTTCAATCTTGAGAAGAAGAAATGAAACTCTAGAAGCAACTTGTTTATCCTTGTCACCAAGTTTGTTGACACCTAATCTCAACAAATTTGCTTCTTGTTCGGGCTTGGATTTCAAAAGATCAAGAACGTGGTCAACAGTAGATGTACGAACATAAGTGACAGTATCATGCGACAAGATTTCAAGAATTTGAACAAGAGAAAAGAAAAATTGTTTAAGCCAGTCTTCAAAAGCCCACAATACAAGAACTTCTGTAGGTGTATTGTTGGACAATGTTGGTTGGTTCTTGAAGTATTTAAGCTTTCGATCAGGAAGAACACCATTAACAAACATATCCTTCAATGCACCAATAGCATGAAGTGCATTACCACGAGACTTTTTGCGACACAAACTGAGCAATGCATTAAGATACTTGATAGAGTGAAGAGGAGACTCTTGAACAAGAAGGGTATAAGCAGAGATTTTATCAGAAAGAGTACCACCAGTCAGCAGTTGAGACAAAAACTGTTTTTGAGAAGATGACTTGTTTCCTTCGTGAATAAAAAGTTCGTTTTCGCGAGTCAACAAGGCTTTTGCCTGAGAATGCAAAGCGGAAATGCGACCAGAAGAAAGTGGAACTTCGGGAGCTGTAGTAGGGAAAGGAATTTCAGTTCCATCGCTTGTGGTATTGACTTCGTACCATTCAGTGACGGGCTCAAACATGGGTTTGTTTTGTTCATGAAGCTCGTTTGTCAGTGGAGGAAGAGAAGAAGAGTTGTCGTCTTCAAAAGTTTGTTCCAAAGATGTGACAATGGTATCAATCTCTTTGAGAGCACCTCCTTTGGGTTTATCTGAATCGTTATTGGTATTGTTGTCACGCTTGTTGGTGCGGTCTTTTTTGTCCTTCTTGTCAAACTTTTGAGTAGCATCATTATTAGTATTGTTATTGTTAGTACTCTTTTCAAACTTTGAATCATTCTTCTTATTCTTTCCTTGTTGTTGCTGTTGCTGTTGATTGTTTGAAGTTTCCTTCTTACCCTTCTTTTTGTTGGTATTTTCGTTTTTTCTAACAGGTTTGGAAGTCGAATCTTTGTTTCCAAAACCTAATGAATCAATCAAATCGCCGACTTCCTTTTTTAAATCAGCGTCTTTATTCTTATTGTCAGCAGGCTTTTTATCGGAGTGTTTGACAACACTTTTGTTCTTTTCCTGCTTGCCACCTTTATTAAAGTTGTTGTTTCCAAATGGTTTTTTTTCAACTTTTGTGGTATCCTTTTTGTCTTTGGCACCGTTCTTGTCTGATTTTCCTTTTTTTGACTTGTTTGACAGTGTTGAAGGTTTATCAGTTGCAGAAGCTGCCGCCAATTTTGCGGCAACCTTATTGCTCAACTTTTTAGCAAACTGTTCTGAATCAAGTGCTGCGGATCCAGACATGATTAAAATGTGTAATAACTAAATAAATGATTGATAACAGTTGTACTATGCGTATGTAAATACAAACAATAAATATCCTGTTATAAATTATATTCAGAGTTTCAATAGATGTCTTGTTGTTATTATAACTTGGATGTTAGTTCAAGTTATTTTGCCATCAAACTATAGAATAGTTGGTTCAATGTATCGATTGTTTGGATGAAATTTTTTTGAGTTTAGAAAAAGTAGACAACCACTTTGAGTAATTCTGGTCACAAGGCTGCAGCAAATCACAAAGCAACCATGCGTATATATTAGTCCAAGTGAAATAAAAATTTATAAGATATTAGGTAAGGCGCAGCCGTGCATTTATTTACAAAAATTGTAAATTTGCAACTCCAAACAAATCAAAATCTGGTTCAAGTCGTGATTTATATTGAAAAGGTTGAAATAGAATTTGTCACATGAATTGAATAATACATAAAAAAAAAAAAAAAAGATAATAATTAACATAAATGCAATAAACATAATAATAAGAAAGAAAAAAAAAATTAATTGACTTCGACTTCCTTGCTTTTATCTGCTGAAGTGTTTGCTGACACTTCTTCAACAGCCACACCAATATTTGAAAAAGATACATTGAGATTATTACCATCAGCATCACCTTCTTCGTCACCATTTAACAGTAATTTAATGATTGAGTTGAGAAGATCTTTATCAATTTGGTATTCGGGCACACGACATGCTTTAGCAATAAGTCTTCGAAAAGCGTTACTCTTTTTGTCATCAGGAATAGCGTCACCCCAAAAGTTGACAAGTTGTTCGACTGCAGCTTTACGGCGATGTTGCAATATATGAAGATTTAATAAAAGATCCAAAGTTTCGTTATCAACAATTCCATCAGACGCTGTCTCAATATCTGTGCTTTCATAATTCACAGTCTTTTTCAAAGGCGAACCACTATTCAGTTCTTGTCGTATATTATCAACCATCAAAGCTTCTTCACGTTGAACACACTGTGCAACGTCTCGTGCCTGTGAACGTTCCAATATCTTATGAAGCTTTGCTTCATTTTCTTTAACAGTATCGCCCAAATAATCTAGTTCGCCTGCAATGGCACTGCTATAAGGACCACATCCAACCAATTCCTGAGGTTTTAAGCATTCATCTTTATCAACACTCTTTAAATTACTTGAATTCTTGGTATAATTAGATTCTTTCCAATCTTCTTGGTTCCATTTTTCTTCACTAAATTCCATATCCAAATCCGTCAGCTTTTCATTAATAAGTCTCAACTTTTCTATACTTTCGGCATCAACTTGACTCAAACGTTTGCTAATTTGTTGAATAAATTCAGCAGACTCCGCAATCTCTTGAGCATTAATGTGTGCAACTTGCGTCAAATCATTTTCTAATTCAAAAGCACGATTGACTACAATAGACTGAGCGGGAGGAAGATATGAAAACGTAGATTTATCAGTAAGTTTCACAATACCAGACCCAGTTTTTCCATTATCTTTATCTGATTTAGTATTGCTAACTTTTGATTGTTCTTGGCTATCGTTATCATCAATGAAATTATAATTATCAGATGAATTGTTATAAGTGGTATTGCTTTTTTCAGAATTGTTGGTAACTTGGCCTACCAATGCTTGTCCATCTGAAGATTCTTCTAGTTTGGCAGATTTTTGAAAGCTCAGACCTCGGCCTGCCATAGTGAACGAGTTTGGTCGTAATAAACTTAACTCACGTTGTGAACTTTGGCCAACATTTGTGGAACCGTTGGGTGCAAGCTTGGCTTCTGCAATACCGGTTTGGAAAATTCCAAATGGTGGAAAGTTTTGAGGTGCAGAAGAAGTAGGTGTAGACGAAGATATTATTTCGGATCCGAGTGAAGTTTCGCCAGGCGTCGAAGAGGTAAGTGGAGGACCAGTTATACCGTTAATAACACTAGTATTGGATTGATTGTATTGCATTCGAGAGCTTGGTGTATCTCGAATGTTGCTTTGAGTAGGAGTAGCACCATTGAGAACAGAATTTTGAGGTAGCTGCGTTGCTGAAATAGTTGTGCCATTTATCCCAACAGTGCTTGGTGTTGCAAATGGTGCTGTATATGAGTGATCAGTATAAGTTGGATATCCAGTAGTCCGGTTTGGTGTAGAAGAAGCAATATTTAGTCCGGAACTGCTGTTTTTTCGGGTATGTACATTTTGACGTGATTCGTGTCTGGAATTGGAATACGGCTGCATCATTATATTTCGTTGTCTTTTTTCTGATTCATATTTGCTAAGATAGTTTTTAGGAACCAAACCATCGGCATTGAGTAAAGTATCATCACCACCAAAACTCATGAGTTCTTTTAAAATCTTTGTAGCACCAAATTTAGCAGCAATGTGTAAAGCAGTATCTCCATGATTATCTTGAATATTAACAAACTGTTTCATATCATTACGAGAAGCCATTTCCGAAAGTTTTGCAAGAAGCAATGCATTATAGTACTTTGCAGCAGAACGTTTTGACTTCTGAGAAGTGCTATCTGCGATATGATGAAGTACCGTTCTTCCATTATTGTCTCGAATCCAAATTGTATCACTTAAAACTTTGACAATTTTGGAAAATGTGCGAAGATCGAAATTGTTTTTAAACATGATTGAACGCATCAATGGGGTTTGACCCATCAAGTTTGGAGCTCGAATATTGGCACCGTGTTTTAACAAGACATTAACTACTGGTGGGGTGCCTAAGGAGCATGCCCAGTGGAAAACAGTATGACCATCTTCATCGATGACGTGATTGATATCAAGACCAGGTGGAGGAAGAATAGAGTCTTCACTGAATTCATCATTTTCTTGTTGTCCCATAATCAGTCGATCAAGGATTTGACTAGAGTATTTAGAAGCAAGATCTTCAGCGCCATAAACTAAACCATTGATGGATTTGTTAGCGCTTACCTGGTCACTAGAAACAGAATTGTTTTGAACAAGATCGTTGATTTCGTCACGTCCAGTTCGGCGATCAAATGAATCGGTAGAACTGCTTCTTCTGCTTTTGGAAATGGAAGAAAAGCTTGGGGTATCTGTGATTTCTTGGGTACCTTTTTGATGGCCATGATAGTAATTATGGGAAGAAATAGGCATAGTCATTGGATCAATTTCTCGAGAAGAACGCATGTTTGTGGCTGGAGAATACGTTCCATTAGCTACAGTTGTGCCACGAATACTATCTTCTGGATCAGACAAGTAGTCATCAGACATACTTGAAGAATCTTCTGTAAGAAAAGCCGAGTCTATATCCAATTCTCGAGCATATGTAAGTTCGGGTTGATTATTGACAGCAGGTTGACGCGAGGTAGATGGATTAGATGATTCTGTTCGGGGATGCTTTCTTGGTCTTGTAATAACTTGTGATCGGGGTTGTTGCGATGAATTATCAAAAGATGAAGAAGAACGCTTGTTTTTATTTGGAACACCTTTAGGGCGGCCTCTGCGACGTTTTACAGCTGAAGTGGGGGTTTCTTGTAAAGATTCAGTTTGGGTGGTTGTTGAATTAGAACGCGCGCTAGACGATTTTTTAGATGCCGCGGATTGAGCACGAGGTCTACGCGTTGGTTTTTTTATAGTTGATGAAGAGGCGTTTGACTGAGTGGAAGTTCTAGAAATAGGGGTATTATCCAAAGCTTGCTGACTTCGTGACGATCGTGAAGTTATAGAGTTTGCAGATGCAGCCTGTAATTTTGCTTTGGCCTTTGCGGCGGATGAAACGTTTTTAACAAATGGAGGAGGGTTTTCTGGCGATTCGATATAATCAAAAAGATAAACCAAATCGTCTAAAACATTGTATTGACCAGCGATTTGACGAGCCACTTCGACGGGAACCCAAGTACCTTGATATCGGCCATACCCACCTTGGATTTTTTCGTGAACACCTTTCTGGACTTCTTTTTCCAAGATACGAGTACGTTGAGGTTTATCAAAGTTGGCGACCTTTAGGATATGAGTAGCGTTAACCCAACCGTCTATTTTTCGGCGCATGACGGCCGTATTATGGACAAGATATTCATAAACAGGGACCTAGATGAAATTTGAAAGTGCATGGCGGTTAGAGATTGAATGATAGTGGATATGTGAATGCATGAAATAATACGCACCCCAGAATAAGTAGCTTGACAAACTTGACGCTCCATTTTCGAATCAAAATGGAAATGAGCTGGAACCGACGATGATTTGAATAAAAAAAAAACTTTTGAAAACTTTTAAACTTTTGGAAAGCCTTGAAATGAAAATTTGGTGGATTGGTTGAAAAAATTGAAGGTGGCTTTTCGTGATTTGAACCTGACCTTGAATCAAAAAAAAAAAAAAAAAAAAAAAAAAAAAATAGGGTGAAATGCGTGTATTTGAAGACTAAACGAAGGAAATCACGCGTAATTTTTGCGCGTTCCAGCTATTTTTAGCACATTTGTCGGCGCAAAAGCAGAGTATCAGCAATAAGCTTGACCAATACTCAATTCAACAATCGCAATTGACGGAACTTGAATGCGCGAGACGCGGGACGTGTTGGGCAGTTGCAAAACACGCGTGTATTACATAATCATGACCAATTATTACATAACCACACGTGATAAGTGAGTGACTTTCTGCCAAATTGCCAAAAATTCAAAATCAAAAATTTTGGTTTTCGCTTTTTTTCTTGGTTGAATCGGCAAAAAAAACGGATTTTTGTATTTTTTTTTGTCTAAATTTGGTGAAACAGCTCAAAATGTTGCCTCTCGGATTGCTCAAAGCTGCTTGCGGAAGCCCTATTCTCGTCGAACTCAAGAACGGCGAAACCCTGAATGGCCACTTGGTGGCGTGTGATACCTGGATGAACCTGACCTTGAGCGAAGTGGTTCGTACTTCTCTTGTTGGAGGCGAGAACCAGGTCTTTGAAAAAATCCCCGAAATCTACGTGAAAGGATCGTTTATCAAGTTCCTTCAAGTCCAAGAACAATTTATCGAGCAAATAAAAGACACTCAGCAACAATACAGAATGGAGAACAACAGACAACGATACAACAACAACGGAAACAATCGATGTGAGTATTTTACGAGAAACCTTCTTATCAACGGACCATATCTCTTATTATATACTAACAAGTCATTTAGTCCAACGAGGCTCTGGAAGAGGTGGTCGTGGCGGTCGTGGCAATTACAACAACCGCAACTACCAAAACAATAACATGAACAGAGGCAACAATCGTTACAACAACAATAACAACAATACCCAGAGACCAGTCAATACCAATAATAATGCTGGTGTTGTACCTCCAAATCTTCAGCAGCCATCACAGCAACCTGTTAATACCATGAATGCTTAGTTTATTTCAATCAATTTACGCTTTTTTAAATTATTTATTCGTTTTATTTGATTTTTTTTTCTTTTTTCTTTCTTTTTTTTACTGTTTGTTTTGTAATGAATGATGAACAATTCATGTTTGGATGAAATACCTTGAATGCTGAAAGAAAACTGAGTCATTCACCTGTAATTCTGCTGATACCTCTTGTTCTTTGAGATTGATCTGTAAAAAAAAAAAAAAAAAAACTGTAAATGCGAATCACTCAGTTTTGAATGTTGATGCATGGGCTGTTGATTGTAATTGAATTTTTCACTCTAGAATTTGTTTTTAATACGTGTCAAAACACCAATTGATGTTGTTTCGTCAACGCTTTTCAACTTTTTAAACCTCTTCAGCTCTTTGTCAAACTGCCCTTGCTCGGACTTGCCATGTTGGTGATTTCACGTGTTTTATTGGTGTGCATCACATGATTAGTACAATGAGCACATCGTTTTGATTGTGGCGGCCGTGAAAACAAAATAAAAACAAACTTTTTTTCACTGAAATCATCACCACCGCTTTTTTTTTCTTTTCCTTCAATTTTCAATCTTTCTCGATTTCAGTCTCTTTCAAATGGATTCAGAGACGTCGTCAATTGTTGCAGCTACTTTGGCTAACGCTGTTTGGCATGCTTTAGACCAAAACTTACTTACTACTGCTCTTTTCACTGCAGAGCGTTTATACCAAGAAGATTCCCATAATGCCGATACCGTTCATTTAGTCGCATTGACTCACTATCGTGCGGGCGAATATCATAAAGCTGCTGAATTATACACTGCCGCTACTTTAGATGCCAAGTCGTCATTCCCTTCTTCTTCTTCTTCTTCTTCTGGCTTGTCGGGTTTTCTCAATTCTTCAAAACCAAATCCTCATGTTGCAGCTCATCCTGGTTGTTTATACATTTACGCTTTGGCTTGCCTCGCTTTAGGTGAATATTCTAAAGGTGTTTTGGCTTTAGAACGTTCTTCTCGTGTATGGAAAAACTTGGAAACAAAGTCTGTTCTAAACGCAAGTACAGCTACTAATGCTCGTTTGGTTTTACCTACAGCTGCTATGATTCATACTGTTCTGGGTCATTTGTATAGAGCCGTGGATGCCGATACCAAAGCTATCAAAAGTTACGCAATGGCTGTTCGACTTGACCCTTTAATGTGGGAAGCAACTGAAGCTCTTTGCCATTACGGAATTAATTTAAAAGTGGATAATTTATACAAGCATTTGTCTGTTGATGTGTTACCAGGTGCTGTTTCGTCAACTGATTCTAAAACTAGTGGACCCCCGGCACCACCTCCTCACTTTTTCATTGATTCAAACTCTACAGCAGATTCATTCAATCAACGACTAAACCCAACAATTACTCCTATTGCATCAACAAGTAGTTTAAAAAGTACCACGTTAAGACCTAGATCTAGAGTTGGTTTGGGTTCGACAACATCGTCAGATTCCAGCAAATCTATATTTGGTAGGCCATTAACATCAAGCGACGATATTGAAGATAACAATGCTGCAATTATGTCTATTTCAACCTCAACACCTGATCCAAAACGAACCTCAGTACTAAATTCCCAACTTAAACGAGCAACTAGAATGGCACCCACGATTCCAGCAAATACAGGTACATCGTTATTTGCAACAGACTTGAAACGTTCAACTCGATTTGCTGACGCCAAACAAGGGCCCATTCCCGGTAGCAAGTTATTTCCTAGTCATGCCAATCCTGCGACAATGGGTACTACTATTTCAGCAAAAAGGACTGGAAATGGTGTATTTTCCAAGTTTTCCAAATCGTCATTATCAACAGAAGCCAACAGCGATGGTTTAACTTTACCGATACCCGCAGAATATCACCAAGCATTGCAATATATTGTGTCCTTATATACCTATTTAACATCTGCATTTTTACATTTCAGTCGATATGAGTGCGATGCTGCACTTAGAACATTAAACCGATTACCAAGTGCTGCCCAACGACAGTCTCCTTTTTGTTTAGCATTATATGCCCGGCTGTACTTTGAAAAGGTTGATTATACAAAATCTCTTGAATATTTTGAACAATTGAAACAAGCTGACAGATTTAGAGTTCGTGATATGGATTATTATTCAACTCTTTTGTGGCATTTACGAAAAGATTACGAATTGAGTTATTTAGCATCAGATATGTCCAACTATGCACGAAACCGTGCCCAGACTTGGTGCGCAATTGGTAACGCTTGTTCGCTTCAGCACGAAACCGAGGCAGCGCTGCGATGTTTTAGACGTGCAGCCCAAATTGAGCAAATTGGTGCTGGTAATGTTTCACCAGGCGGATCAGGAAATGCAGCAGATGATGAAGGCAATGCTGACGGAACTGGTAAGGGTCGTGGTTCTGGTGCGGCTGGTGGAACTCTTGGGTATTCTGGATCAACAGGTTTGGGTTTTGTTGGAGGTACACCTGGTGCAGAGGGATTGGATGGAACTGGCAGTAGTGGCGGTTTTGGGGGTGTTGGAACATCTAGTGGAGTTACAATTGGTAGCAGTATTGGTAATGGATGCGGAAGCAGTCGAGGATACGCATATGCATACACCCTTCAAGCACATGAGTATGTTAGCAATGATGCTTATGAACATGCTCAAGATACATATCGACTTGCAATTAGAGCAGATAAGCGTCATTATAATGCATGGTACGGTCTTGGGATGGTATTTTTGCGATTGGGTGATACCAAAATGGCAGAGCTTCATTTTCGCAAGGCTGCACAAATTAACCCTGTTAATGTGGTTCTTATGTGCTGCATTGGTATGGTTCTTGAAAAGACTGGTCGTTTGGACGAAGCATTGGAGCAGTATACACGGGCCATTCAGCTTCAGCAACAGCCTGAAGATGATGAAGACGATGATATGAATAGGGACGGTGGTAAAGGTGGGGTTTTGTATAACGATGAAGATGAAAACTTTGAAGATGAAGAAAATGAGTTTGAAGATGGAACAAGTTATCAGGATGAAGACTCATTGATGGCGTATCATTCACGTGGCGCCAAGTCGAAACAAAAGGACATTCGGTCTAAATCACAAATGTATCAACGATCTACTGGATTAAATGGAATGAAGCCAAGTACATTGAAAGCCAAGAGCAAGGCCAATTATAAAAACCTTGCATCAAGCGGAGGATTTCCGTTATTTGGACAAGACGAAGATTCGGGAACTTTGAAATTCAACAATACCAACAACAATGGTGACAGTATTAAAAATAAAAAGGTGTCTGCAGCCAAATTACGACAAGGATCAGCCATGGCTCGATATAAACGAGCAAGATTGCTGGTCAAGTTACAGCGTTACGACGTGGCACTCGAAGAACTTGAGCTGCTTACGCATTTGGCGCCAGACGAAGCCAGCGTCCATTTCCTGTTGGGACAGGTGTACAAGCTGCTGGGGTACCGGGAACAAGCGGTGAAGGCCTTTACAGTTGCGTTGAATTTGGATCCGAAGGGGTCGCAAATGATTGAAGAGGCGTTGCAAAGTTTGGGTGCGTCGAGTGGTGATGGAGGATCTAGTTTGGGACATCATGGTCAGCATGGTCAGCATTTTGGTAACGAGCATGTCGCTGTTGGAAATTGATTTCTTTTTTTTTTTTTTTTAATTTTTTAATTTTTTAATTTTATTTTAATTTGTGACATTATATTTTATATGTATACAATATTGACAAATCAAAAGAAATAATAAAAAACTATTGAAATAAATAAACAAAAAACGAGTTTAATCAAACTCAGTCACCAACTTTAATCCACCGGTCTTTTTAGCCAACGGTTCCATGTCATGTCCGTTTGATTTATATGTACTCGATCCGTGACCATTTCCAAGCGTGGCAGGCATCAGGGTGGCAGGCAAAGGGTTTGCAGGGTATTCAGTCGAGTATTTGCCGTGTCTGACAACAGGATCCAATGTTTTTTTATCAATGTTTGTGGATGCTAAACTTGCAGGGTTGATGCCCAATGATCCAGTTCCGAATCCAGTTCCAAGTGAACCCAAAGCTCCGCTATGGCTTTGTTGCTGATTTTTCATGACACCAAGAGATTTTCGCGTGGTTGACAAACTGGTTTCCAAAGATCCCAAGGACCTCAAGGACCCAGAATGTGCTAAAGAATCGGGTGTCGATGGCGTCCCATTGACCAAACTTCCGCTGCCGCCGTTTGTCGTCATCTCAGTGTTTGCTGTCAGTTCAGTGTTTGGTGACGATAACGAGGTGCTGTCGGTACTTGCGTGATGAAAATTTGTTCCAAAGTTTTGTAACCAACTAGGAGTTGTTGCTGATGACGACGACGATATAATCAAAGAACTTGGGTTTTCGGAATCCAGTACTGCAACACTGTTATTTCCTGTAATACTAGATCCCAACGTCATTTGTGCAATGTTATCTTTGTTTTCGGCAATCGCCTTGGCCCGCAGTTCATCTTCTTTCGCCTTTGATTCCGCAAACATCTCCCGGGCCCGCGCCAACGTTACCGTGGGAGTCGCGCAAGACGACACAACCGGCACCGAATCGTCGCGATCGATCGTGGCTTTCAAGATCGCATTCATCCATTCCCGCATCTCTTCCTGGCTGTCAACCGCAAAGTAATGGACTTTGGGGACCGTGAATGTCACACCTTTGCGAGAGCCGGGAGAAGGCGGAATGATTTTGAAACAGTGACGGCCGGCACCCACGCTGGCCGCGTACATTGCAACCAGCTTATCTTCGTCGCCTACTGGAATCACGCGATGAGAAGTTATGTCAATCAGTCCTTTTTCGCGAGCATCGCTAAACTGCGAAAAGTACGACAGCCGCGTGCCGTGAAGCGTGAAAAACCGAGCTTTCCATGTGCCAACTGCTGCGGAACCGCGTTTGCTCATCCATCCGGAATAGTCTGCCGTTTTGGCAGCTTCGGTGGGTGTAACGTTTTTAATACCTTCTTGGAAAGCAGACGTTTGTGTTTTTTTGGATGCCAGTTTGCGAAGATTTGAATGTGACGATGAACTGCGAAGTGGCCCTTTTTTCTTTTTTCCTAAACTGTTTGTCGGGGTAATTGAATTTCCGTCTTTTTGGGATTGTGAAGGACGACGATTGTTTGATTGGGTAGCGTTGCTGCTATCAAAACTGCAAGTGGACATGTCCGAACTGGTTCCGACACGTTTGGCTTTATTTTCTTCGTTTTCTTCTTCTAAATCTGAATCAATGGTATTTTCCGTAGCAACGCCTTCTTTCTTTGATACAAGGGTTTCATTGTTTTCGCCCGTCAAAATGACTGAAACTAGACTAGATGGACGCCGGTGATGGGTAAGAGATGTTGATTGGGTTACTGTTGCTGACCCATCATGAAAAGCCTCGTCAGAAGTGAGTTTGTTTAGGTATTTAAAGTCAGAAAATCCTAGACTAGAAGCTGAATGGGAATGTTTATGAGTGGAATAAAGAGTTGAGCTGTCATTGGAGGTTTCAGTAGAAATTGTAGAATGAAACGCATTATTACTGTTGACACGAACAGTATCTGAACTGAGTTGGTGAGAATGAGATGGTGCGCCAAGTTGGTTATCAGAATCTTGGGTATTTGAAGAAAAATTTTCTTGTGAATTTTGATCAGTTGTATTAATTGTAGTATATTTTAATTGGGATGCTTGTTGGCCTTTAGAAACAGTCCATGACCGATCAAAAGATGGTTCTTTTTTATGTAATTTGGTTGAATTGGGTTGGTTTGCAAATGAAAAATCTTGTTTGTTATTTCTATGTTGATATTCATGAGGTGGAGATTTAGAGAGATGATTATTTAGAAGATTATTATCTTTAGTTGTTCGTAGTATTGATTGTCGCTTAAATACTGGAGCAGGCATAAGTTCAGGATTATCAATATCTTTGGGGCTTTTAATGTTGCTGTCGGGTTTTTGAGAAATATTTGATGGTGATGGCGAGGGAATAGATTGGCCGGAATTAACAGACTGATTAAGAGATTGAATGACTTTTGAAATTTGAAAACGGGTACCAAAAGAAGGAATATCGATTTCTTTGAGATACGCCAAATCCAATTCCAACAGAATCGGACCGGTGATTTGATGGCGAACAAAGCATTCACAAACAAAAGGTTCGTAACCCAAGGATAAAAAGTACTGTTTGACATCATTAGGTTGCCAATTTAAAACGTTTGGTATCGTTGAAAAGGTTTTTTGTTGTTCTTGTTGGATGTTATTATTATTTTTATTGTTATTAGCACCACTCAATTCAGAAATGGCTTCATCCAAATCAGACAAAGTAGCATGAACAGGAGAATAAGTTGGTTGTTGGTTGTGATACTGATGTGGAGACTGTTGTGCTGAAGGAGAATTCAAAGGAGCAGGAGTTGGCAATACCAATTTTGTAGTGAAGGCAAAAGGAAACATGCCAGCTTTTCGCGTACTTAGATTACGGCCCTAAAAAAAAAAAATAATAATAATAATAAATGGCGACGATTATTAGTATATGTAGATTGAAAGCAGGACTTTATAAAGAGTTGAACAACTTACAATATACCAACCATCGTTGAAATCGTGGTCTGTTTCAAGGATCAAAAGATGGTCACCTTTGCTGATTGAAATCTCGTCATCGGATCGGGCAACAAAGTCGTGCAAGACTATCAAATACTCCGGCTCGCTTGAAGGTTGGAACGCCATTTCTGCACAAGTTTGACAACAACAAAAAAAACAAATGGCAAGAAGAAAGAAACGAAAGAAAGAAAAAAGGCGCGTTTGTGCGCGCGATTAGTAATGGCCGTACGGCAGGACCAGAAGTGCGCAGTGCCGAGATGTACGCCGTGTTTAGACGGGTCCGGATGCATCGCAGCGTTATCGCCATCGCAGGTGGGGACATTTCCGTGGTCAAAATATTATTTCACATCCATTTTGGTTTCGTTCGTGCCAGGTTGAAGGAAAAAAAATGAAAAATAGCGTGATGTAAAGCCTGCAATTTACGCTGGTAGTTTGAAAATTACGCTGGTTTTCAAGTTTTTTTTTTTTTCTGTTTTTCTTTCACCTCCAGCATTTGC
>JAJLVH010000791.1:530-15880 GCA_030570155.1 Magnusiomyces magnusii
GGAGTTTGGCCAAGCAGATTCGGTGCTCGAATGTTGGCACCATGTTTCAACAAAACGTTAACGACGGGTGGTGTTCCCAATGAACATGCCCAATGAAAAACTGTGTGGCCGTCTTCATCGATGACATGGTTGATGTCTAGACCTGGTGGTGGAAGAATTGAATCTTCGCTAAAATTATCATTTTCCTGTTGGCCCATGATTAATCGGTCAAGAATTTGGCTTGAGTATTTAGAAGCAAGATCTTCTGCACCATAAACCAAACCATTGATAGATTTGTTGGGATTTTTTTGGGTACTAGAAACAGAACTATTTTGTATTAAATCATTATTCTCAATACGACCAATCCGCTGATCAAAAGAATCAATAGAGCTGCTTCTTCTGCTTTTGGGTATTGAGGAAAAGCTTGGGGTATCTGTGATTTCTTGAGGACCTGTCTGGCTAGGTGCATAGCCTTGCAAAGAAATTGATTGGACCATTGGATCAATGTTTTGAGAAGAGCGCACGCTTCCACCAGGGGTATAATTTCCATTTCCTACACCCGTGCCTCGAATACTATCTTCAGGATCAGACAAATAACCTTCAGACATGCTAGAAGAATCATCAGTCAGTAAAGCCGAGTCTAAATCCAAGCCCTGGGTATATGCAGAATCCGAGTGGTTATTGACATTCGTCAATTGTCGCGAGGTAGGAGGAGGAGGAGGAGGAGATTTTGTTCGAGGTTGTTTCCGTGGCCTACTTGTGGATTGGTTTGATGATTGATTTTGTTGAGATGCGTTATCGGAAGAAGAGGATAAACGTTTATTTTTGTTTGGAATACCTTTTGGACGACCACGACCACGTTTGACTGTTGCTGAGGTTTGAGAATCGGGTTGATTTTGTGGTACTAAACTAGAACGTGTAGCTGATGCTTTTTTGG
Organism: Magnusiomyces magnusii; assembly: GCA_030570155.1. Classification (NCBI taxonomy): domain Eukaryota; kingdom Fungi; phylum Ascomycota; class Dipodascomycetes; order Dipodascales; family Dipodascaceae; genus Magnusiomyces; species Magnusiomyces magnusii. Next base: position 1,447 of record JAJLVH010000791.1, read on the forward strand.
ATGCAGCTGATGAAGCTCGAGGTCTGCGAGTAGATTTTGACGAAGATGAAGAGGAAGAAGAAGATGATGGTGTATTTGTTGTTTGATTTCGAGAAGATCGAAGAACTAATGAGTTAGAAGATGAAGTTTGTGCCTTAGCTTTAGCTTTAGCAGCAGCAGACATGTTTTTCACAAATGGTGGAGGATTTTAGGAGATTCGACGTAATCCAAGAGATACGCTAGATCATCCAATACATCATATTGACCTGCGACTTGACGAGCCACTTCTACAGGAACCCAAGTTCCTTGATATCGACCATAACCACCTTGAACTTTTTCATGTACGCCTTTTTGAACTTCTTTTTCCAAAATTCTAGTACGCTGGGGTTTGTCAAAGTTTGCGACTTTGAGGATGTGTGTGGCATTCACCCAACCATCAGCTTTTCGACGCATGACGGCAGTATTATGAACAATGTATTCATAAACGGGAACCTAGAAGATAATGAAGACAATAATGTAAGAAAAGTTATACTAGAGCAAAATATAAGATGTGAAATACCACATACGCCAGAATAAGTAGCTTGACAAACTTGACGCTCCATTTGAAATTGTAAGTGATGAATGAGCTATGACAAATCGAACTTTCTAACCAAAATTTAAATCTTTTTTAAAAAAGATTTGAATACAATTCTTGACCAAAAGTTTAAAGGTTTGGAAAAAAAACAAAAAAAAAACAAAAAGTGAAGGTGGCTTCGTGATTTACATTCAATGGTGAATCAAAAAACAGCGATAATTACAATCAATAGTTACAGTTACAGTTATAATTAACCAACACGTAAAATGGTTTAAATATCCAGGTTTGGAAAGTATATTTATTTAAAAAAGAAAATTATAAGAAAAGTTTCCAATTGTATCCAAACGTTTAAATCACACGTAAAAAAAAAAAAAACACGGGACACGCGAATTCAAAAGCGTTGGCACGCGTAGATCATGTGAAATATACAAAAATTGTATGTAATAGTCACGTGAACTTATCGTGTAATGTTGCCGAAAAATAGTTACAACACCAAAGCTATAACTTGAAAATGACACCAACATGATAACTCGTATGTCGAAATTATATATATATATATAATAATAATAAAAGCAACTATAGTATTCGAGTTAAAAATAAGTATTGAAGAATCTTGCATTTTAGGAATTGTATAAACCGTTGAATGGTCATTCGGTTGCCTATTATACATCAATACGATTTACATTTAACAGGCAGAAAATGAAAACTAAACAAAAATACAAGTTCTTATTATCGATTAAATGACTTCATTTTTAGTTCAACAAGTTTAAAAAAAACAAGCTTTGATTCAACCGTTTTAAAATTAGATATTTTTTTATTTCGAGTTCAACAAAAACAAAACTTATCATTATTTTCAAACAAACAGTAAAACAATAAATCGATCCTTTAATCAGCTTTAATAGCTCCGTAAATCTTGAAAACAAAATAATAAGATGCCAAAAACCCAATAGCACCCGTCACAATTCCATAAACAACGCTACCAATAAGCGAGTAAGCAAAAAACACGAGCGACGGAACAAAGCCATCGACATCCAAGTGCATGAAATAATAATAAATGGAATAAATAAGAACCCACCAAGCCGAACCCGTACCAACCATAAAAGACTTCCACCACCACTTGTAATCCTCAGTATTGAGCTGGAAGTATGTGATAACAATAGACATTTCCATCACAGTGAGAATCAACACAAGAAAAACCAAGGCAAGGAATCCGTACATGTAGTAATATGTAGACTGTGTTTGCCAAACAGACTTGTAAACAAATCGAAGCTCAACGAAAATGACTGCAAAGGGTAAAAGCCCGCCTAAAAGCACAGAGGGAATCAAACGTTTATGATGAAGCTGACGAGGAATCTGGCGCGGAATACGCGAGATTTCAACTGGAAGAGCTGTTGGTGAAACCTTATTGCCAATAAAGGAACCAACAAGAACCAATGGACACGAAATAAAAAACCAAATACACATGAGTGCAATCAAAGTTCCAAATGGCAATGCTGAAGAAGAAGCTTGGGACCAAACAAAAAAGTTGAGAATAATGACAATCAACATTAAAAATCCAGGCACAACGGTGGCTGTAAACACAGCGGTTTTCCCCCATCTAGTGCTACCAAAGTTTCTTGTAATTCTAGAGGCCACATAACCCGAAAAGATTCCCGCAAATGCAAACAAAAAGAGAGCATAAGAAAGAAATCCGCCTCTGTAACTAGGATTCAACACACCTAACAAGCAAAACCAACCACTGTTGCCAACATGACAGCCAACTGAATGCCGGAACCAACAAGTGAAGCAAACAACGATGAATTGACAGGTGGTCTAAACACATCAGCAAAAACGAGTTTCCAGCCGCTTAAATCAGAAAACTCTTTATCGTTTGCAGAAGCGCCAGTTCCCATGATCAACGAGTTTTCCAAGCGCGAAAGGTCTTTATTATTGTAATTGTGGATATCTCTGTTTAACGTACGAATGACAATGATAGCAACAAACGTGGCCAAAAAGGCTGCAATGACCAACGAATTCACTAAAGCTAGCCAGTGGACATGCGCGCTGCTATCACTATACGACAAGTACTTGTTCCATCTGTTTTCCCATTCAATAGACTCGTCTTCTCTCCAATAAACAGAGTAAGTAAAAGGAATGGTGGCCGACTCTTGTGTGGGGTCAATAACAAACGGGTCATACTTGTCAGAATTGCCTGGACATTCTCTTTCGCCAGCAGCGACGGATTTGGGATATACTTCAAAGGCAACAACCACGTAACGTTGTTGATGGCCAGGTTTGGGAGGCCCGCCTGGGGCTTTGCGGTATCTAATAAGCAGGATGACGTGGTTATGGATATTGGCACGACCTCTCAAATCCATGTATCCAAGAGGGAATCCGGCAGTGTAATATCTGCTTGATCTGTCGACTGAAACAAAGGCAGTAGCTCCAGGTAAGTTATCGACAATCCATTCAACTGAGTAATCAGACTTGATGAGACCATGAGCTCTTTGTAAACTGCCTCGATCGACTTCTACATCACAGGCGTGAGCACAAGCAGTTTCATTCATCATCAACAAATTATAGTTAGATTCAACAATTCGATCACCTCTCAAGACTTCTCCAAGATTAAGACCAACTTTTTTAAACGCATTGTTATCATTTTTATCGTGAGCAGTATCTGAACTGAACCCGCACACAAACGGCAGCTCGGAATAAGAGTAAGGTAACGGCGAATGGTCAGAGCTGATTTTGTTGAAATATAACGGCACCGGATCCAGTTCATGATACGATTTGATGGACCAGCCTGGAATATAATAGGCTTCACAACTGCTTGTGAAAACGCTAGTTACCAGTAACGTCACTAATCCTGTGAATTGGATGTTTGGGCGCATTTTTGTGAAAAGCTTTTGTTTTTTTTTTTATTTTCAATTAGTTTTTGTTTTCAATTGGGTAGTTTGGCGTTTTCCAAGTTTCAAAAATAAAAATTGAAAAACAAAAAAAAAATAAAAAAAATAAAAAAAGTAAAAAAAAAATACGACTATGCAAATATTGATTAGTAAAAGATTAGATAGCAATCACATGAATAGTTGATATCTTAATTATCACGTGATAAGCATATATTTCAATTATTTTTTTCAATATTATAACCGATTTAGTTAGTTAAAAAATATTATTTTCAACCTTGTTTGTTCTTTATTTTTAAAACTTCATGTCCGGTTTGAGACACAAATCAGTTTAAGCAAAAACTTTAACAAAGACTTTAATTGTAAAAAAAACAAACATATTTTATTTGTTGAAAACTTTGGAAAAGAAACAAAAAAATAAATAGGAAACAAGTATAAATAATTAAAATTAATAAAAATTAAAATTTTAACAAGAAAAATAAAAATAAAATATAAATATAAAACTAATCAAACTCAGTGACCAATCGTAATCCTCCTGCTTTTTTCGTCAATGGCTCGATATCATGCTCATTTAATTGATTGTTTCCATCATTAAACGTCTTGTCATTAGATGCCATCATGGTGGCAGGTAACGGACTTGCTGGGTATTCTGTTGAATATTTTCCATGTCTCACAACCGGCTCGTTATTGCCATTCACTGCACTTCCAGATAAGGCAGTTGAATTGATTCCTAATGATCCTGACCCAAATCCCTGACCAAGTGATCCTAAAGCATTACCACTGTGTGATTGCTGCTGTTGTTGTTGCTTGTTTGACATAAATGAAGATCCTCTTGTAATTGAACTTGTTTCTGATGACCGTAATGACCCAGAAGGTGCTGAAGAATCTGGTGTTGATGGCGTATTATTCAGCAAACTTCCTCCAGCTCCTCCAGTTCCTCCTGATAATCCATTATTTGCAAATGATCCAGAGTTTCCACCATTACTTCCATCGTTAGCATGGTAAAAATTAGAACCAAAGTTATTAAGCCAATTGGGCGTCGTGGTGGTCGCACTTGTAGATCCTGATGACAATGATGTACCGACATTTGAAGTTGCAGAGTTTGGATCCGACGATTTCAATACCGCAACACTATTGTTTCCTGTAATACTAGACCCCAATGCCATTTGTGCAGTATTATTGTTTTCTGCAATAGCTTTAGCTCGCAATTCTTCTTCTTTAGATCTAGATTCTGCAAACATCTCACGAGCCCGTGCCAATGATACTGTAGGTGTTGCACATGAAGACACTACTGGAACAGAGTCATCACGATCAATTGTAGCTTTGATGATTGCATTTATCCATTCTCGCATTTCTTCTTTACTATCGACTGCAAAATAATGAACCTTTGGTACAGTAAACGTTACACCCTTGCGGGACCCAGGTGATGGCGGAATGATTTTAAAACAATGTCGACCTGCACCTACACTGGCTGCATACATTGCAACAAACTTGTCTTCATCTCCAACTGGAATTACCCGATGTGATGTAATGTCAATAAGTCCTTTTTCGCGGGTATCGCTAAACTGAGAAAAGTATGATAACCGTGTTCCATGAAGAGTAAAAAACCGAGCTTTCCAAGTACCAACAGCTGCTGAACCACGCTTATTCATCCATCCCGAGTAATCTGCACTCTTGGCAGCTTCTGTAGGTGTCACGCTTTTGATACCTTCTTGAAAAGCAGACGTCCGCGTTTTTTTAGATGAACTTTTGCGAAGGTTTGAGTGTGATGATGAACTTCTAAGAGTTCCCTTTTTCTTTTTGCCAATACTGTTTGTCGGAGTAATTGAATTTCCATCCTTTTGGGTCTGTGACTGAGGACGCGAAGTCGATTGGCCTGCAGCATTGCTATCAAAACTGGAATTGGAAGTGTTGGAGTTGGTTACAACACGTTTGGCTTTATCATCGTCGTCTTCAGAATCTGAATCAAGAGAAGCTTCACCAACAGGAACTTCTGATTGAGATTTAGTACCGTCGCCTGCTTCACCAGTCAAAATGACTGAAACAAGACTAGATGGTCGGCGATGGTGATTTGAGGAGGCGGCTGCTTCTGTTGCTGTTGCTGGTGTTTCATCATTAAAGGCCTCATCAGAAGTAAGCTTATTAAGGTATTTAAAGTCAGAAAAGCCCAAGCTTACAGTAGAAGGTTCATGTGAATGTTTAGAATGAAGATTTGAATTATTGGTATTATTATTATTATTTCCTCGAACAGTATCCGAGCTTGATTGACGAATATGAGAAGGATTTTGTTGTTTTTGAGTTTCTAAATTATTTATTGATTTTTTATCAAGACTGGGATTATTAGAAGTGTTTTTGTTTTTAGTAATTGCTGGATTAAAAGGAAGAACAACAGGGTTTGAATCCACGGAAGAACGATTTTCATGAAAATATTGATCCGTTGTGCTGATTGTTGTGGATCTCAAACGTTGATGCTGGCTTTTTTTGGGTTGTAACGACTTGTGTAAGGTTTCAGATTGCTGCTGACCCTTAGATGGAGTCCATGACCGATCGAATGACGAATCCTTTTTGTGCAATGAAGCATACGAGCTAGGGTCATCATTGCTGAGAGGGAAATCATGCATGTCGTCATTTTTATGCTGCTCCGATTCCAGTGTTGGGGATTTCGAAAAATGATTGTTAAGAAAAGAATTATCTTTAGCAGTACGTAACAAAGATTGACGTTTAAATATTGGAGCAGGCATAAGTTTTTGGTTATCAACGTTTTTCGAATCGTTTCCTTTAGGACTGATGTTATTAGTATTGGTATTTTTACTTTCTTGTTGAGGTTGGGATAGTGACTGTTGGCTGGCATTTGTGGATGAAGATACACTTGAAGGAATGTCTTGAACGACGCCAGCATTAAGAGTTTGATTCAAGGCTTTGATGACTTTAGAAATCTGGAAACGTGTTCCAAAGGACAAAATGTCAATTTCTTTGAGATAAGCCAAATCTAGTTCCAAAAGAATCGGGCCTGTAATTTGATGCTGGAAAAAGCAATCGCATACTGATAGTTCATAACCCAGAGATAAAAAGTAGTTTTTGACATCGATAGGTTGCCAGTTTAAAACGCTGGGTATTGCTGATTGATGAGGTTGCTGTTGTTGATTAGCACCACTAAGTTCTGAAATGGCTTCATCTAAATCACTTAGAGTATCATGAACAGAATAAGATTGTTGCTGTTGTTGCTGTTGCTGTTGCTGCTGCTGCTGCTGCTGTTGTTGTTGTTGTTGTTTAGAACTGGATGAGTTGTTGCTTTGATTAAAGTATTGTTGAGGTTGCTGGATTGGAGGTGAATTTAACGGTGCTGGTGTAGGTAGTACAAGTTTAGTGGTAAACGCAAAAGGAAACATGCCAGCCTTTCTAGTACTCAAATTACGACCCTATATATATATATATAAAGTTAGTTATCAGGTTAGTAGTTGGAAATATCGCAACCAGTAACAAACGTTTTCGCCATCGACTTACAATATACCAGCCATCGTTGAAATCATGGTCAGTTTCAAGAACCAGAATATGGTCGCCTTTCCGAATAGAAATCTCGTCATCCGAGCGGGCCGCAAAATCGTGCAAGACAATGAGATACTCGGGATCGGTTGGAGGTTTCTGCGACATCGCTGGCGACGATATATTTATAAAGAGTTGTAGACTTGGTGATGCACACAAACAAGCGTAGGAAGAAGAAAGGTTTTTGTGCGTGCTGGAAAAAACAGAAAAACAAAGCCGTTTGTGTCAAAAGAAATTACAGCGCGTGTTTCGCATGGCGTGAGTGTAACAGCGGGCTTAGTCATTGTGCTGAGATCTACTAAGGGACACGATATACACAATGTTTCAGCGGGACCCGCCCGGACGGGACCGGGTGCAGGTGTCTTCAGCGTTAACCTTCAACACAGAGTGGGTCGCAGCCGATGTGCTTCGTCTCTGTGTTTTGTCAATGGTCCCAGCCAGTATGGTCCTAGCAGCTGGCGATGCTCGTGTTCTAGATGTGTGTGTTTTTTCATGCCACCGTTTACATTTATAACACCGTGTTTCACTTAAATTACTCTCTTGTATTGCGTTTAAAAGGTACAAAAATCATCTAAAGTTCAGCTCCGGCCACGTCATTCCCTTCAAGTCTGGCGCTGTGCCTTTGTAATCTGTAATCCACGCCGAATCCGATTCCATGTCTCCTTGATGAATCGAGCCTGGCAGGTTCTGCGCTCCCCATTTGTACGGCCGGGTATCCAAGTCATACGGCATTCTGTAACAAATCAAAAGCGTATCCGACGCAAATCCGTGTTGTTCTCGGTACTCAGCAGCTTCTTGATCCGTCAGCCTGTCTTTTTTATAGACAGGAACAATCACTGCTTGCCTGGTATCATCTTTACCACTTTTAAACAACTGTGGGTATATCAACACTCCAAGTTCATAATTTTCAGGCAAGATCTTGACTATCCCTGCACGAGGTCGGGTAATATACCCCCATGCTGCTCGTGACATATTTGCAGATGTTTGCAGCACCCATCTCAATGGAGCGTGAGCCTTCATTTCTTCCTGCTGCTCCTCTGGCAACTTGTTTCCATATTCGGTACCGTCAACCCGCAGGTACGTCTTGACGTGAGGCATGATCCGTTCTCTTCCAGCCCGTTGACTCTTCCAAACATTCAAATGTTCTTGTTGCAAATACTCCCACATATCAAATGTCTTGCGACTACCTTCTTTGGCTCGACAAAACAAGCCTCTTCCTGATACATACCCAGGCAACGATTCTCGAACATTATTAATAGTTGGCCAAATAATTTCAGCACGGTCCAAATCTCGGCTCAGATTTCCAAAAAACAATGTAGTCTTGTTCTTGGTATTTGGCTTTCTGATTTGCTGCTCACGCTCCTTTTCCATGCTAATTTTCTTTTGTTCATTAAACGAAATGCCTGCCAACTTTGCTTGCGCACTCACTTTTGCAGTCTCTTTTTCATACTTGTCGTAAAACTTGGGCATTTCTAAGTTTCGCCCATTTAATGCTCGAAACACTTGGTCATGCAAAAAATCGGGCTTGTCTCCCAATGACCCAATAGAAGAGACTTGAGCCAACAATCTATCATTCAACCATGGATCTTCTTCATCTACTTGCAAAAACTTTTCTTTTGAATCTTCTGTTTTGACCTTATCACTTTCTTTTTTGGTCTTGGGCTTAAAGTTCAACTTTTTGCTAACCGGTCGAGTCGTAGATTTAATTTTTGTTTCAACATCCTTCACTTTTTCTGCTTTATTTTTGACATTATCATTTTCACTCTTAGTAGGTATATTTAATCGTTTGGCATCTTCATCATACGCCTTTCTTGCAATTTCTAATTGCCGTTGGACGTCTCCCAAACCAACGGGTTGCCACATTTCAGAGTATCGGTTATGATTAAGTTTTCTAGTCTCAATAGCTTGCTGTCGCTCTTCTTCTGTAGAATATATTTTCCGGTTTGACAAATCGTTTTTTTGAATTCGGTTAATGACAGGACTCGCGTTAGGATTGGCTGCCAAATTTGTAGTCGTGCTCATATTGGATGTCGGACTTTGGTCAACAATGTAATGTTCGCCAGGAACAGTTTTAACAAGTGCTGCTTTCACACTTGAAAAATCAAACTCGTTGACCAAACCCAATAATTCTTCAAGACTCTTGTCTGGACTGGAACTTGTGTTGTTGATACATCCTTGTAAATAATCAAGAAAATCTAGTTTGAAAAAATGACCAGGCTCATTGCCTCCCAACATTTCTTCATTGGGTATTCCAAAATCATTAGGTGGATTTTCTAATCGAGGAAGTAAAGGACTAAGCCAAAGTGATTGTATTAAATTTCTAAATAACAATCTGTTAGTTTATTGATTCAGAAATAATCAAAAAAAAACTTACTCCCAATCTAATTCAGTCAAATTACCAGTATGAATAACAATTTGAATACCAGTCACATCTTTATACTTTCCTTCCTTTCCTTTCACCTTTTTCTCATTATACTTATCTTCAAACGCCAACACCATCATTTTCGTATGATGATTACCATAATAAGCCTTCAATTGAACCTTGACAATTTGTACATTATCCCGTCCTTTGCTGCGCAAATTCCTAGCAGTTGTTTCCAAAACTTTGGCTGCATTTTCGGCTGGATTTTCATATGGAACAAATGAAGGCTTGGGCGGCGTGATGCCAGCAACCACATGCGTTTTCAATAATGGTCGTGTTGTTGGAGCAACGTGAGCTAGCAAATACGCAAGATCTATACTATAATTGAATTGCCACATGTGTCGCATATCCCGTTGATTTAAAACGTCCAATAAACTTAAAGTATCATGGTTGAACGATTGTGGGAGTAATGGATTATATCCAAGACGTATGGGCGAAGAAATGACGTTAGGATCGGTGTAATTGGTTTGCAAATCAGGATTTACATTTGTGCCATAAAGTCTTCCTGGTTCAAAAGAAGCGCAAGATAGATCGTCATATGTTTTTTCAGAAGATGTCGATTCTTGTGATTTAACGCGCTTCGCTTCTGGTTCTTGTGCAGTATCATTGTTACTATTTTTTCGCTTGTTTTCATTTTCATTTGGTAAACTGGTATTATCAGATTCGTCCGTCTTGATGATTGGTTTAATTTCAGGCTCGGTTTTGGTATTAACTTTGATATCAATATTGTTATCTTTTTTTTCAGTGGCTTCAACTGTTGGTTTGACGTCATTATTAATGTCAGCTTCAACATTAACAGTTGGACAAGGATTTGCTTTTTCACCTTTGTTTCCCTCAACGCCAACATTTTGCTTTATATCCACATTAGCCGGAGACCTCGAAAGAGACGCTCTTTGTGTATACGGCTTCAATTCTGTTTTTTGGAACCCAGTAATTTCAATCTCATCATCAGAATCTTGGCCTTTGCGGCTGCTACCACTTTTTTGTTTCTTGTTTGACGAACGATCTGGAGGTGGCGACAATTCAATAATTTCAAGATCCGAATCGTCATCTTGATTATTTGGCTGCTTTGCTCTTGTCTCAGAACCAATTTCAATAAGAGAAGAATCATAACGTGGACCGGATGCAGAACTCGAATTTTCAGGAATCACAATCGTGTTTGTAGAATGTACGCGTTCAACCGAGGTTAGGAAAAGTGGCGAACTGTATTGACTATCTTGTTTAATTTTGGGATTTAAAGCTGAACCTGCATTAGTAGTAGTCGTGTTTTGGTCTTCATCAACAAAAAGTGGTTGTGTTTCGGCAGACATGTCAATAGGTGGAAGAGAAGGAAGATTAGTTGGCACAGCATTATCTGGTTGTTGAACTTTTACATCTTTCTCAAAAGTTCCAGCACTAGTAGTAGGTTTATTAATTGACGACAGCATTGAAATCGGTGACGGCATTTCAGCATACTGAGAATCAGTCATTGATTCCAACATGACTTGAGAAGGATGCAAAATCTTGGCAAAAAGTTTACCGACTTCATAATTGATTTCCTCAACTTCTTGAGTATCGTTCAATTGCACGTTTGACGAATTTTGGCCATATTCATTTGACGATTTGGTTTGTATGGGTGGTTTTGGAGGGTTGAACGTGTTTTTATTGTTAATATTGGAATTGATTGTAGGGTTAAGATTAAACAAAGTATTGACATTAGTTTCAACATTAGCTTTGTTAACATTTGGCAATTTGCCATCCACGTAAGCAGAAAACTGTGCTGGTTTAGAAGTGCTCGAGATTGGATTAAATCCAGAAGACGAGGAGGTTGACTTCGGTATTTTGTTATGTTGGTTTTTGGGTGATTTAGAAACAGGAAATTGAGATTGCAGCGCGTTTTGTTTAACCAAAACTGACATATGGTCAGTTGGAATTGAAGGTTCTCGCTTGGCTGGCGCGTTTGTATTTGGGTATGCAATAGGATTATACTTGAATTGATCAGGTTCATTGTTGTAATTGACTGTAGGAGGCACGTAAACCAATCGTTTAATTGGAGGTTGTTCAAAATCGGGTTTTTTTTCTTCTCCAACCTCTTGTTCATGTTCAGAATCAGAAAATTGGTACTGAAGCTGGCTTTCTCCATGAGTTTCGATATTATCATCTAAATTTTGAGCATCCACTGGATCGCTCATACACTCACTAAAGCCTGGAAGGTATGGATCGACCATTTCCTTTTTGTTGATAAGTATAGATAAATATTTTTGATATTCACGTTCAATTGATGGTAGTGAACAATGACGTGATGGTATTGGTTAACAAGAAAAAGAAAAAAAAAGGTGTTGCTACAACAATCACGTTTAAATCACATGTTTTATACTGTTAACAGCCTTGAATTTCAAGTCGATAACTAAATTAATTAAAGATAAATTAACGAAAATCTATTCAACTTATATAAATAAAATAAAATAAAAACTAAAGACTTTTGTTGTGCTTTTTTTCAGCTTTAGATTTAGCAATTTGATTTGCAATAGTCTTATAAACAAATCTAGTAGTCGTGAAAATAGGAAACATGAGACCAATGCGACGACGATGTCTGCGTTCTCTAATACGAACACTTCTGTAATAAGTACCCGAGTCAGAATGCACGGCTTCAGTGTAGCGTTGAGTAGAACCATAAACTCTGGTAGAAAGACGGGTTGTGTATGAAGCAGGAGTAGCAGCAGGGACACCACGAGAAGTATAATTCAAATCATGATACTCTTCAAATGGATTAGCGGTTTTTTCAGAATCATAGTCATTAGAATATTGTGTTGTATAATCATGGTCTTTATAACGGTTAGTTAAGCACTGTCGAGTGTATGGGGTAGACTCAAAAGAAGAGCAAGGAGAATCAGAAAAGTCATGTCCAGAGTCATAAACTCCGACTTGAAGGCAATTAGCAGTGTTCATGGTTGAGAAAGTGGATTATTAACTGTTCGATTGGTGATAATTGATTAGAAAACTTGGCTTTTTAAAACATACAACACAACTTCAAGGATAAATCAGTGACTATTTATACTCCATTTGATGCTGAGAAGAAAAAAAACTGTCTCATTGCTTCGTGGATGAATGATTTCTAGAAAGTTATCATTTACTCAATTTATGACGACGTTAACTGCCATTCGAATGACTAGTGCCTTTTCATATACACAGCCTTGTTTAAAGAATCATTTTTCAAAGAAAGGAAGAAAAAAAACGTTTAAACAAGGTTACGGAGTCCGAGCTTGTTCTTTCTATGGGAATCAAAGTTCACCAGTTTATTCATTAGTGAAAACTGAGGCTATGTCATTGATGCTAAGCCCTTTTCATTGAATTTTTAAATTGGTTAGTATAGCAAGATGGTGATGAATCCACCTAACCCTCACGTAAACTACTATGTTGTCTACTTATTAAATATTCTATGATGTGTATATTATGTATACCACTTTATCGAGACTAGTTGTGGTGATTAATACAATGATTGTAATAGAAGAGATCAAGAAAAAGCATTGCATGTAAAGAAGTTCTTTTACTTTGTGTGTGGATTTGGTTTAGAAAGTCACAAAAGCAAGTTTAAGTGTATTTATTTGGGACACTTATTTTCGGTTGTCGATTCTTGTCAATCAAGCAAAGTAAGAACTTGAATTGTTTAATGAGACAGTATTATATATAACATGTTTCTTCACTTATTTATTTATTTATTTTTCTGTAGTTAAATTGAATTGAATGTAATGTTAAATGATTCAAATGATTGTTTTATTATTGATTAGTATATTTTTGCTTGGCTTATTAACAATCAAAATATCGAATTGAAAAAAAAGACAACAAGACTAGTTTAAAATATATATTTTTTGTATTACTTGATGGCCATTATTCATTAGTGTCACACGACAAATCTGTTTTTTTTATCATTTTATAAATCCGATGGTCGTGTTTGTTTCGTGATTATTTTTACCACGTTTCTACAAATGCGATGCTCATCAATAAAAATAATAAAAATAAAACAAAAGTAAAAAATGATAGAAAGGAGTTCACATCAGGCGTCAAGACTACACTGTTGAAAAAGAAATATACTATTTTTTGTTGTTTTGTAACGTGTAATAAAAACCAATAAATTAAATATATAAAGTGCGTCACGTGCCGTGACAAAAAGTGGCAAGTTCACAGCAAATGAGCAAGTTAAACGCCAAACAACTTTTCAGTTTAAAAAAAAATAATAATAATAATAATAATATATCAAAAAATACATCAAAATAAAAGAGAATGTTACAATATACTACTAGGATCACAATAAAACAAGTTCAGAACAGTAAATTGATAATACGAGGAATCCAAACCAACGAAATCAAACCAAAAGTCGATTCTAAACTAAAATCCATCAAAAACACAACCAAAGACAAAGCAAGCGAACTGATTGCTTCATTTAAATCTTTACGACCGGGAAGAAATGCATACCAGGTTCCAAAATATCCCATAGTGTTGTGTCATGGACTATTGGGGTTTGATTCGATATCGGTGTCGCCATTGTCACATACAATCAAACTACCGTCTATTTCGTATTGGAGAGGAATCAAGGATGTGTTGCAACTTCATGGAATTCAAGTGTATAGTGCGACTGTTGCGCCGACTGCTAGTATTGAAACACGAGCTCAATATTTAGAGGATTCGATTCTACAACAAGCTATAATACCAAATGCTAATAAGAATAAGAATAATGAGAAAATCTCGTTTAATTTGATTGGACATTCAATGGGAGGATTAGATGCACGATATTACATTACCAAAATGTTGCCCAATTATAATAAATTGGCACGTCACGGAACTCGAGCCCAAATACAGGAATTTTTGAAAAAGTATAACCTTGATGAACAAGCAGACATTTCAGCAATCACGCAATTACCAGAAATCGAAATCAAATCATTAACTACAATCTCAACACCTCATCGAGGATCATATTTCGCGGACCATTTTCTGGAATCCTTTCTTAGTCCAGAACGCGTTCCTGGAGCATACAAAGTGCTTGGGCGCGTGCTGAGG